>JAODKF010000051.1:618854-632600 GCA_026779585.1 Mormyrus proboscirostris | reverse complement strand
TCACATGACATTTTTCTCAGTTTATTATTTTTATGTCAACAGGCAGCAGGCTGATAGATAGATAGATAGATAGATAGTTAGATAGATAGATAGATAGATAGATAGATAGATAGATAGATAGATAGATAGATAGCTTATCCTTTAGACTGCTCTGGTCTCCATCTGCTCATGGTCTCTTGCCAGCAGCCGTCCTGTCGTCAAACCCTCGTGGCGGCTGCTCGTAAAAGCAGGAAATGACATCAGCGTCGGTTCAAGCACATTACGCCTCCCTCGACGGCACAGCGACAGCGGCACTTATGCAATGCAGACGAGAACTGACTTGGGCCCCAGGATTTACGACGTGGTTCTACAAAAAGCCCTTACCACCGGGTTCAAACCCATTAGGGGCTCGGTAAGTGGGGGCCTGGTCTGCCGGGGGTGGGGGGATGTCCCACTTGGCCTGTGTGCACCCATGCTCAACGGCGCCACACCCTGGTGAGGGCAGTTTGCCCAGATGCCAGTGGGAGAGGCGGTCAGTAATGCCGGTGTGCGGTGACCACACCAGTCGGCGGACATTGTAGATGCCTGAGCGAGTAGGGGGCATCTACAGGAGTCTGTCTCTGGTTCCTCTGCAATTCTTAGAGCATCACAAAGTGGGCTGGGTGTAGAATCTCCATATAGAGGGACAGTGATGGACTGAGGAACAGACTGTGGGGTATAAAGGGTACATCTGTGTGTGTGTGTGTGTGTGTGTGTGCGTGTGTGTGTGTGTGTGTGAGCAGGTATACCTTGCCTTATGGGGACACAAGGTGATGAATACCTGTTTTTTTCCTGGTCCCCATATGGGAAAACTCTATTTAATAAAAATCTGTGACTGCAATGAAAAAACTGCAAAAACGCTTGTATTTTGCTTGGGTACTTATGGTTATGGTTAGGACTGGGTAGGGGTAAAGGGAGTTAGCGTTAACATTTTTCCCATAGAAGTGAATGCGTGGTCCCCATAAAGATATGTGTGTGTGTGTGTGTTTATTTATAAAACTATAATGATGATGACAATGTACCATAATTTAATGTAGTCTCTTATATTGAATACAACTGTCTTTGAGGTCCTTAAGCAATCAGCCGAAGCCATTCAAAACCTAAAGTTCAAATACAACATATAAACTCATTTCCATACCTGAATATTGTGCAAATAATGAAGAAGAAGCTGAAGTATTGCATAGAAGACCCTTCGCGGGGGATGGGTGGGTTAAATTTAATCTATTCAGTTCAGTCATTAATTTTCATTATGCGTGAACTAAGATAATTAAATTCAGTGGTTTTAAACAGCACGTTGTTCGTGCGAGGAGCTCGTCATGATCTGTCTGGCCGTCAAGCAACGAAAACGGGAGCCGGGATAAACCGGAGAGTCGGGTATGGAAAGAGGGAGACTGAGTGAGAAAGAGAGGAGCTGACAGCAGTGAGTGCGTGAAAAGCTGAGAAAGGTGTTTTAAGCTGCGCTTCTTGTGTGGCGCGCCTCACGGCGGCTTTTTACGTCGCCAGGTTTTTTTTTTACCTTTAGACTTAGTGGGGTTACATAGTGAGGTAATAAATTCACATTGCCTAAAACCCATTTGGTAATAAAAAAGAGCGAGTTCTTAAAATGAATTAAATCAAGTTGATTCTACAGCTGCGAACTGTAAACTGGTTCCATTTTTTCCCATCGTTCACGAAAAACCGGCTTTCGAAGTTGAGTAAACGTCAGGTGCTCCATTAAAAGAAATCTCGATTAAATAAAGTCACTGGGTTACAGCAGGAGGGTCACTTTTGTACCACACTGTCTTTATTGTTCTTCTTTTTTTTTTTTTTTTTACTGGTGCTAACATTATCCTAACTAGGTGCAGGTCACATTTCCTGATCACTTTTGGTGTTAGATTTTGTAAACGGTGGATGTTACAAGAATTAGGAATATCGTAACACAGCATACACGTTGTTCCAGAACACAGTCAAGTTTATTTGCTCAGTGGACCTGGTCTTTTTGTGATCGAAGAAAAGCCACAATACCAATAGTATACATTACGATGTACGCATTAATATAATTCATATTTAATAAAAACAGTGGTAGTTTAACAGTAATAGCGCAGCAGTAGTGGTTGAGGAACGGATAACTCGAATGGAGCAGCCAGACTGAATTTTTACTCTAATTATCTCACATCCGTCCATATTCAGATGTTAAGTAATGCAACTTAAAGTGTGTTCATGAGGCAGAGTCATTAATAAAGAGAAACTCTGCACTGTTTACCCAGCAAAACCAGCTGAGACATGAGACCCAGTTAGGATGTTAACAAGACTATTTGTGGAAATAACAGCACAAAGTCCTGTTTAATCTTATTTCAATCACTCCAATACTCCTAAACTCCAACCGCGTTGCACAGCCAGTGACCGACACAGACATTATTCGTCCTGCTTTGGGGCACTGGCTTTCAATGGCTGGCTTTCCCAAAATGAAGTCATTCGCCGGAGACTGGGAGAGCAGCGGGGCCGTAGTCACACGCTGCAAATTCATGCCGCAATTTATTCACTGACAGGAACTGGAAGCGGCAGGATGGACCGCACTGGATTTTCCGTCCCAATCAGCAGTATTCAGCAGTGAAACACTCTGCATCTCACTCTTAATAAATCTGTGGGCTCCAGCATTTAAGACCATCTGCGCAGTCAGGGCTCGCAAAAACCTAACGCAGCCGAGAGTGGGCCATCCCGATATCTGGCTCCATTTCTCCAGCTGCTGCCTGCAAATATGTTTTTTTTTTTTGTCTGTAGGACTGATGTCAATAATTGCATTTAACTCTAATTGCAAATAACGAGGGCCTGGAAAATAGACAGGCCCCATGCAGCCACAAAAACATCCTGGATGGGAGGAAAGCAGGAGGTGCAGCTCACGTCAGAGTTTGCCAAGAGGACGAAGATCATCTGCCCCGAAATAGCAGCAGAGTGTAACCTAGCAACACGCGATACAGAAGCCTGGCGCTTGACTTTATTGCGTATAACTACCAGCTAAAATGAAATAAAATGTGTTCATTATACAGATACCCCCACTGCCTGAAATTCATAGCTACTGAAACATCGTGTTTTCCATTTCAAAAAGCAAATCCATTTGTGATTAATTATTTCCTATACTTCTTTTACTTTGGCATTGATTTAACTGCAAATAATAAACCAGACTGAGACCCCTTATGCTGTCTGTATTTTCTACTCAGATTTAATCAGAAAAGGCAAATCCCGAGCGCCTTGTGGATTTATTCTCCTGCTTCTTGTGTCCTGTTTCAAGCCCCTTTTTCTGCGGCTATTACTTCAGCACTCTGACCTTTGACCCCCACCCCTCCCCACCCCGAAACCCACAAAGGGACCTAATTACCCAGCGTGCTGCACTGGCCGTCCGCCAGCTGTTCTGGGGAGAAAACAAAACAAAGACTATAATCAATTTCACATCTGTGGTCAAGTTATGAAAATGATTACTGTGGGGTTGGTACATCCATGCATCACGCTGGATTTTCTTCTCTTCCCTTCCCTTCTTTCCTCCATGTAATGAAGGCGACTGGGGCTGTGGTTGTGGGCTTCTCCAGATGATGAGACAGAACCTTGGACGGCCAGGCTGTGGGCGGCAGGGCAACGCCGGAGACGCAAAAGCGGAAACAGTCACGCAATTTTAGCCCCAACCTCGGAGACCGAGCCCGGCCAGCACAGGCTTCTGGAGAGCAACAGTATGCGGTAAACAGTGAAATCTGGACAATATAACTTCTCGTTCCAGAACTGGAACTGCCATTGAATATATAAGACAAACACTTCTTTAACACAGCAGTAGCCAACGTTTGTATAATGATATAAATGAGTTTAATATTTCTGATTAAGATTTATTGCACTTCACTGATCCCGGGGGAGATTCTGGTGCATACAGCAAGAACATGATGCACAGATAGACAAGCATATAGTGCAAACAGATTTAATGAATATGCAATACACAAATAAAATATCCAGAAATGAAAACAGAACATTTTGTTGCTGCAGAATTAAATATTTATATATTACATATCCACACGCATATAAATGTTTACCTTAACAATGTATGTTCCAGTGCCCTTATGTACTGAGGTACTGATGAGTCATTGAATGAATGAGTAGCACACAAACGTTTTAATTTAATCATGATATCAGATGCGGCTGAATGAGACCCTGAGACAGACATAAATGGATTTAAAAGGTGACTGGTCTCTGAAGTCACGTCTAATGTCCATAATGAAAGTATAGCATTAAAGATAAGAATGGAATACGGGACAATGCTAAGCTACATACATTTAAAACATTTATAAAGAAGCAGCCTGTTGCATTAATATCTTCAGCCTCAGTGCGTCCATGCAAACCGTGTATGTGTGATACTAAACTTAATGAGCGTTAGTGCACAATTAGCAGCTTATTTTTTATCGAGAATTTGCACTACTAAATAATATAGTCAAGTTTTAACTTAAGTAATTAATAAATTGATCTGTGGCAATTCTGGAACCGTCATCCTAATGATGTAGTTCCGGTTGCTCTTTGACATAGGAGGCTACAGTGTTCATTTTACAGCATACTGCTACAGTTCAGCAAGTAGAGTGGTACGTCACTAATACAAAGCTTTTGGGTTCTAATCCCAGGGAGCAGCTATAAATTGTAACCCTTCCCTCATCTGTAACTTTCTTTGCATAAAAGCAAGAAATAAATTTATTAAACAGTACTTAATAGTTGCATCACAAAGACTCAAAGTTATGTATGTGTCTAATAGCAATCACACACGCACATATTTTGTAAATATTACACATTTGACTTTGCTAATTTTAGTTCCAAAACTATAAAGCAAACGCTTGTGTTCTATGCAGCCACCTATCGACGTCTTTCAGTACAGCGATCATAAACCCTTACATTGTATGAGTTTTTTTTTACCCCGGCAGATGGCAGTGTTACTACAGAAATATAAATGTTATCAGAGGCATTCAGAATCCAAAAGAACACGCATAAATATTCATTCCGATATGATATCATTTTAACATGTCGACAAATGTGAATAAGTTATTGTAATTCAAGCTTAAGGTTAAAATAATGCCATTCAGAGCCGCATATACGCAAAGAGTGTATTTAAGTCTGACACAGGTACCCTCACCTTTTGCATTAAATTAGAAATATAATTGGGAAATTAAAGCTGTATAAACTCAGGTATGCATTTTAAGTGCTTGAGTGTGTTGTTATTGTTAAATCATAATAATAA
This sequence comes from Mormyrus proboscirostris, assembly GCA_026779585.1. Classification (NCBI taxonomy): domain Eukaryota; kingdom Metazoa; phylum Chordata; class Actinopteri; order Osteoglossiformes; family Mormyridae; genus Mormyrus; species Mormyrus proboscirostris. The sequence continues at coordinate 627,343 of JAODKF010000051.1, read as the reverse complement.
TAATTTAGTAGTATCTATATTACAAAAATATATATTATGTTAATGCAAGGTGTATTAAACAAAGTTTGCTATAACTTCAGGTGAAGTTTATGGTGGATTTTGGAGATGTAACAGAATACTCTCGTAAGCATCCTCATAAGTAAACAACCAAAGAGGCGGGAAAGTTTTATAGCACCAAGGAAGGTAGTCATAGTTTAAGGCAATAGGTAGGGAAATGTTGATGTATTTTAAGAAGCTTCTTACTTAATGTTGGGCATTAAAATACCCATTTGTTCAAATGGATGCAATTATTTTGGACGGAATAGTCAGCTAAACGACAAAACAATTAACAATTATCGTAAACATAACTGCCGCACGTGGCCAGTGTACGTAACATCTACAGTATCCAGTAGAGAATGAAGTGTTTACAAACTGTGCTTCGTGGACAAGAAAATAAGGTGCAATTAACATAAGGGGCAATTATCCGAGAACCCGCAAAAAAATGTGGCTATAAAAACGTGGAGCTCTCACCCTCCACTCTCAGCTTTATAAGAAAAGAAAAACTTTATCAGGATCTTAGCACTTTCCAGCAGCTTGGGGGGGTCGGCGTTCTTTTCGTTCAGGCAGTGCGGTGACAAATATGAGGAGTCCCTAGCTGGAGAAAAAAAGCTGTCGACTAGGGGGGCGGCGAGGGTGAAGTTGTCAAGCGGGTGAGGGAGCAATTTGGCGCCCGTGGTTTGCTACGGCGGCGCGCCCTCGGAACATGCAGCCGCCCCGGGCTATTGCCTATACTCTTCTTGCCAGGATCCGTCAATTTTAAGATGCCTCTTGTACTAATAGTTTAAAGTCAGACCTTCTTATGCCCGTGAGAAATAGGACTAAAGGAAGAAAGGAAAATCGGATCTAAATATAAAATGGATACATGCAATACATTCCGTATATATGTAAAAAAAAAATTAAGAATTACGTTTCGGTTACTCAATCTGCTGCCCTTGCGCTAACTGATATTTATTTGACGTCAACAACAGTTGCACAGTTATCGTTTGAGCTCCCAACGTGGGGGAAGACGAGTAATTGATATGATGGCACCTTGACAGCGTTTTGGGATATATAGATCGTGGGTCCACTTTGATATAAAATACCTCGTGAAATACTTCACGCATGTTAAATTAATTAGATCTGGTGGTATTGCTTTTGAAATTGCAATTGTTAAGTAAAACCTACAAAAAAAGAACAATTCGCTAGCTGCAGCTGTATAAATTTAACGCACGAAGGTCAGTGCAAGAAACAATTTCCATTAAATGAGGAATTTTACTACCGCGTCTATTAAAACACACATGCAAGAATATATAATGTCGTCTGATATCGGTGTTAGCTCTGTAACTGTGGATGCGCTTGACTTCTTGCACTGGCTTACAGCGCTGGCTTAAAGCAATGCATTCTGATCCTGATGCAATGCATCGTGGTTAGATTTTTCTGTTCAACTTCAGCCGGCGCTGCAAAACGTCACTATGCCTCACCATGTCACATGGTACAAAAACCTCGCGGGAGAAAGACGACATGAGACAGCTCGTGCAGCACCTCTCAGGCGGCTGCGCAAACTGGAACCGCCTCCGTGAAGACACAACTTTGCCCTTATTGGCCGAAGAGTTTAGTTACACGCGTGATGTTTGTATCCCAGAAAGTTCCGATGCGTTATCTACTATTTTCTACTGAATATCACGCAAAGCAGTGAGGACTGGTTTTCAGTTAATTTACCTGGTAAAATAAACGTTAAATAAATAAATTCTCTAATAGTACACGCGAGTTAGTGGTTTGTTTATTTATTGTTAGTTACTGTAATGTTGCGCTGCTTTATTTGTTTAATCGTCCTGTCTGTGAAGAAGGCATTCAAGTAACCCACTCAGTTGTACCGCGTTGGACCATGTGGCCTCAGAATGGTCTTGCTGGTAAGGTAGATCTTTGAGGAGGCAGAGGAACCCCCTGGCAGGAGCCCACCTGATTACATACTTGTCATCCACTTCCTGGGCTCTGGCCTAATGACTGTTTGTGGGAAATGCAGTCCGGTTGCTAGGATCCCCCCACTGCCTGTGCTGTTAATTATATAGCAACCTGATGTTTTTCACACTGCTTACTTTAAGACATGTGGCACATGGTTCCATCTGAATTAGCAACAAAACTATGTTAATCTTTACAGCCATTTATACAGTGGGACATTTATTGGTATTATCCAGCTAAAGCTTGACCACAAAGACAATTTCTGTCTGTGATGTCTATGCACGTAAAGCAGCATTACGTTTATTAGGTTAGATGGTGCGTCGGTTTGTCAAGAAAGCCTCCTTTAATTTATAGATACGTATCACAGTGTTTAATTCGGGGGCTGGAAAACAGGGAGTCCCAAGTGATGTGGTTACTAAAGAAGCACCATTTTGCACCATGGAAACAATTTAATCCATCTTTCTGTGATGTAATAATTAGTACTGTAGCTCTACATGCTTTTCTGGTGAGGAGCTGTGTGAAAGGGTGACTTGGACCAAACTGTCAGAGACACAAAAGTAGGATGATTTGACTGTTGTCATGACGACGTCGACAAAACAGTGGCATCCTCTCGCAAACGTCCTTAGTCTGTGACTCATATTAAGAAAGCTGCATCTATTTATGCACAAGTACAAGAATTTATTGACTTTTCGTTGGTGTAATTTCAATGTGTTCAATCATAATGTCAAACTATATCAATATCTGTATCAATATGATACTAAAATGACAAATTATTGATCATCTTAATATATGTGTAATAAATACTACTTAGGTATTTTCCTTGAAGTAGTGAAAATAATCTGATTCACCTGGGAATTTCACCTTTTTTCACCTGGAAAAAATGTATTTTAATACATATTAAATTATGCTATTAATTATACTATTATACTGTATCTTAGTAGACCACACAATTAGCATAGTTTTAGCTAGCAGTAATATCAAATGCCACAATAATTTTAACTTCTGTTGAAGCCAGTTATAATCCACAACACTCATGAAAAGGCCACAAAGGAAATGAAAAGCGTTTGAAGGTCATATATCAGCATTTCCGGATTTAACAGTGTGATAATTGGCACGTATCTGTCAGCTTGAATTAGCCCTCCCAGAGACTTTAGCGCAATCTGTGGCATTAGCCCAACTTCCCTCACCACGTTACAAGAGAGGCTGGATTTGCTTTCGAGACTGGCACGTAAAAAGCAGTTCGAAAAGAGACGGGAGCTGTGAACCGCTGAGGTGGGCCAGAGCTGTCAAGAGACGGCTTGATATCTAAGTGCAAAGAGGTCACGGCAACTGAGATCTTCACTGCTGGAGCCAATTGAAAAGGGTTGCGAAATTCTACATTTTCAATGCCCGCGGATCGCTTGTGATCACGAATGACAACCGAGCTGACCTCAGGAGCACTTTCTGATCTCTCTCCAACAGAAATATGAACAGAAACTCCACTAGACGCCACATTGATATTAAATATTTTCAAAATAGAGCATTTGCATAAGGCCATTTCAAAAAATTTGCTGATCCTGGACCTCTCATAATGGGATATAGGAAAACAACAACTAATAAACATGAAGGGTCCATTTTATTGTGATGGAGCGAAGTCATCTCTGAGGTCACACTACAATCGCAGCAGGGTAAAGGATCCAATCCGTTTACAAGAGCATCCATGTATTGTTGAAACTACGAAATTCTGTGCGATAAACAGGCCCCTGGCATGGTGGACTCTTTTTCTAATCGATTAGTGGAAGAGTGGTACGTGATCCAATATTTAATGAATAAGTGACTTATTTAATCAATCAGTGAATCACACAATCGTGTGTGGTCACTCCTCATAAGTCACAGGGGCCTGGATTAACTCTATGGTTGGTAAAAATGTAATTTAAGTTGTCTGACTGGAATTGTAAAGTGATGTCTAGGGACTTTATGGTACAACATCGCATAGTGCCATAAATAATGGTGTGTAAACAACACCACTGGTGTAAAAGGGCTAAACATTTGCAAAGGCATTCGGAAAGACATTTTTCCTGTTAGCTGTAGGAGACACGGTGGATGAAGGCTGGAATAACAGAGAAGGAAAGCGCAGAGCACTAAGCCTCAATAATCACAAACTGCTTTACAGAACATCTTGGGCTGACTGTCAACAATTCAGTGTCACCGATGTTACACTTAGGAGGTTTACGGTACTATTCAAAAGACCAATATATCAGTTTCATGATGATAGCAGCCCTTTTAAATGTCAAAGATTAAAGGCAAAAAAGCTTCATGGAATCTTTAAACACCTCAAGACCAACATGCAACATTATGTCAAATTCGAATTTCTACACCAGACCACAATGACCCAGTGAACCTGCCAGCACCCATAGCATCCAAATCCTGGTGCAGATTGCATAGTATTTATCCTTTGTGGGTGCTGACATTCCATACACTCAAAAAACACATTTGTTTGTATACATTTGAGTTGTAAATCCAAATATGACCACATTTCTTGTGTTGTTTTTCACGCTGATTAAATGTTTATAAGGTCTCACTACAGGAATCTCGTAATTACACTTGATTTAAGTATTCGTTCTATGTTTAAAACTGTTCCCTTTTGAAATACTTATAATTAGGTACAACATATAAAGATGAGTGATTAAACCAGGGAAGAAATACTTCAAGGATGCATTCAAGTGGCTGGTGTGACTTATTTTTTAATTGCATTTATAGTTTAACCTAAATTAATGAGGCATCTAGAACCAGGGGAAAAGAACGAATCATTTCTGTCCCCATGGCAACATCAGCACCATCTCTGACGTACCTGTGTTTCCCTGGTGGTCTTGCCAGGGAGGTCTTTGTACATCGACCCTAAATGACCCGTCTCTGAGTGTGCCTGGTGCTACCTGCTGATTGCTGGTGATTGCTGTGGTTCGGGGTGATTGATTGTTCTGAGTTATGTTACTGCTGTGGTATGACAAATTCGATTGAACTAGTTCCGACATAGAATGGTCCTAATTCATTACGTACAGACATCAGTCAAGGCTCCGAGACACCAGGTTCCTCACAACACAGGGCTCCTGAAAGGCGCCGGTTACAGCAGTCTAATGTTTCTTGGTGTTTTGGCCACAAGCTGTGTTGAAGATCTATAACTCTGGGCCATCAAAGAGCTAAGCCCATCTCACAGACATCATTAAACATCTAAATCATGTCTGCACTGGCAAAAAAAAGCACTTTGGCTTGCATCAGAAGCACCAGAAGCACTGAAACTGCACTCAACAGCTCAGGGGCATCTATACCTTTCAAAAGAATTCCCCGATAAGACAGATTTGAATGTTAGGGCTGCAGATTAGTGTGTAGCAGCCAGAGAGTAAATGTGTGCATATCCCTTCAAAAGGAACAACTTCAGGTGAAAGATCCCTGAAAAGTGAGTTTGGGAGGCGACCCTGAAGCTTTGTCCTTCCGCATGACTTTCTCTCCCTGCTATCACTTTATCTCCGGCTCCTCCGAGCCGTTCTCCCACTCTCGAATTTACAAGGGGCGTTTTTTGGCCCCCCTGACAGACGGAAACGTAAACAGCAGAGCCGGCTGTTTCAGGGGCAACCCCGTCGGTCACCGTGACAACCCATTTCAGCGACTTCCCAGAGGCCACCGGGGGGCCTCGGCCACAGAAGAGTGTCTGGTGTCACTTCCTGTCATCGGCATGCAACCGAAATTGTCACCCCGGCAGATCATCTTACCGGCATGGCTTGTAAACGGAAAATTTTCACCTTTCATGTACATCCAGTAACGTTCACGCTGCGAGCACTGGACTCACATGTTCCCAAATTATGACATGTTAAGGAAGAACTTGAAACTATGATGTTCCCTGGATTCTTGTTAGGGACCTTAAATAAAAGTGATGAATTCAGGTATTTTCTGCACTACTAAATTTCCGTGAGGCACACGCAAAGGAAACCAATAAATAAGCATGAATCGGAACAAATGCTGGCCATTCCCAGTGTTTGATAAACATCGTCTGATGATGTCAGAAGTTTTCATCAGACCTTGCAGAAGCCATACAGACATCAGGAAATACCTGCAATGCCATGTGACTGCAGGCTACGGTTATGTCTGTGGGGTCGTCTGCTTAAAATTTTGTGTTTGCACCTATCAAAGGATCTCTGACGGCTCCATTTTTTCCTCTGTCTCCCAACACACAGCAGTGACCATAGAATTTGCCCCAAGTGAAACGACATGAGGAGACAAGACATCTGGAAAGAGGCGCAAAATATTTTCTTTATACATTTGTCTTTCATTTAGGCAAATGCGCATTCCTGCGGAACGCTGTGTAAGTGAACTCGAGCTGTAGATTGGGAGTCTGAAAGGGAGAGGCGGGAAGTAAAGAAAAAAGAATCAAAAACATGCTCACGCTGTTATCACGCACTGACGGTCTCCTCTAGAAGTGAATCACAAGAGACACCTAGAGGAGGGAAATCCCCCCCCCAGTCTCACACTCAGTGTCACAGCCCTGCTTGCTTTGCTTTTTGGACATGCATGCCCAGGAAGTACATGGTTCCCTTTCAAATACGTTGATCCCATTTTGGCTGGCTGAGATGTGATCCGGATTCATGCTGCTCTCGGTTGCTGCTTGACAGGCTGATCTCTTCAGACATTCTCGGTAAAAAGATGCCGCGTGCGCTGCCCAAACAGTAGGGTGGAGAGTTACACAGGAGATTGGGATTGGGATTTTTGGAACCAAGAAGGAAATTTTAAGCTGTAAGCCTCTTACTGTCACCTTGGTTATAGTAATATCATAAGCTTTCAGAACACAATGCAAGGCACGAGGATATACTGTAGTATTCTCTCTGTGGCTTTGATTCTTTACACTGCTGTCATAACCCATAAATGTACTTTTAGAGCTGTTTTGTAGTGAGGACAACAGCATGCAGATATACGAAATTGTCTTGTTTTCTTTTTTTCAACCTTAATTTCAACTTGTTTGCGAAAGAGTATTTCTGTGGTCCTGACTAGGTAGTTTTTCTTTTGTATACATATGTTTGGAGTTCTTACTTATTGTGTTTTTTTTTAAGTTATCCTGATTTGTGTTGAGTTTGTGATGAAGTCTGACTTTGGGTTGACTCTGATTTTGAACTCTTCAGCTGTTGTGGAGTCACTTGACTCTAATTCATCTTGTCATCGTGAATCGTGTGCTTTTTCCCCCCTTCCTTTCTCTCCCTACTACCAGATCCGAGGAAATAAAAAAAAAATGTTCAAATTGCACCCACTGAAAAGAAACTATTGTTTTCACAGAGAGAGAGCCCTACCTCCAGGCGGCTTGGCTTGGGATTCTCTGCAAGCAGAGCATTATTTGATTCAAGTGCAATCTTTAAAAGAGAGGAAAGAATTCAGGCTTTAATCAAGTTACAATGTATGAAATTTTCACTGATTAAGAGCTATTCTGAAAGAGGTATGTTGGACGGCAACCAGTGAGCCAACAGCCCCAGGGTTTGTTTGTTTTGTTCTTTTATAAAATGCTCCACTCGCTAATCACAGTTTCAGGGGTGAAAAAGCCACAGGGCCACTGAAGGAAAGATAAGACTTTCTCAGTAGCGGTTTGCTTTTTGTGTTGCCTTAAGTCTTTAAACGTTCCTGCGAACGTTTCTCACGATCCTCTTATTTTGGCAATTAAGATATTAGAAGAGAAAAAGGCCGTATTGTTTCCGAACAGCGACCACAGCTGTTTCTGAGCCACAGAAACCTTCACGGACAAACTCCTTACAGAAATGTTTAGATTCAAATAATGAGCACACGTTGACTTTTGGTAACCAGTCTTTGGCCTTTAAGATCAGCAGTCCAGTGCAACTTTTCATTTTATATTTGCTTTATATTTTAATTATATAGAAGATTACTCTTTGGAACAAAGATCATGCCCTCTACAAGTAAGAAGCCTGAAAAAGCTAGTTAGAGTTCTGTCAGAGCATGTTCCACGTTAGCTACTTAGAACCGAGGAGAACCGAGAAATGTTTTGCTTGTGATTTCTGTTGTTTTGTACTCAGCTCGAGGTTGGTTTCGTCTGGGCCTTTCGATGCTGATTTATGAAGGCTGCAGGAACTGCCAGCCTCTAAGGAGGGAGGGTAGCTGGTGTCCTGTACGTGATTTAATCCCTGTTGTGGTTCCTCACTGTCCGTCCTAAAAACAATGCCGATCAACCACTTGTGCTCAGATGCGTAATGAAAAGCAAGCACAGGATCTCAGCGGACTATGAACTTGATCATCTCTACTAAACCCCACCCCCCGCCCTCGCCCTCCAAGTACTGAGCAGCCAGTGAAGCAGGGAGCATGAATGTTCTGAGTGTTTCACAATATGCGTACTTGACTGTTTTTTGTGGTTCTCGCATACCCATTTGACGTCATCTTCCATTGCTGAACTACAGTTTCGATATTCAAGAACAGACATATAGAAGATGGTAAAAATCCTTGGATGTTGTTCTTGCCCCCCCCTCCCCCCCCCCCAAATATCAAGA
>JAODKF010000051.1:593271-618754 GCA_026779585.1 Mormyrus proboscirostris | reverse complement strand
CTTGCCCCCCCACCCCCCCCCCCCACATATCAAGAATGCATCTGCTGCATCCTCACCAATGAAAACAATCTCATAATTCATTGCATCCCAAGTTCATTCTTGAGAGGCAAGTTAGCCAAGAATGCTCTTGCCAAGAGCACAAGTATAACCTTTGAGTTCCTGGTATTGATAAACACTCCCTGTGACCTTAATGCCCCCTACTGGCATTTTATGCCCCCTCCAGTTCCTTTGAGATCTTTACATCACACATAACCCCCCACTCCTCAAATATATATTTATGATCAGTGACTCAAAATCAATAAACGCTTCATAGGTGATTTATTTTGGTTAAATAATGTGGTCATCCAGTAATTATTTTGTGTGTTATTCTGGTTATGACATGGCATGAATAATTGATAGCGTATAATTAATTATTAAATAGATATATGAGAACCTGCATGTACAAATCGGTAGGTGGTTGGCTTTTGTTTTCATTAAATCAGGTTCCAGAACTGAAATGCATGCGGCTCAGTGTCAGAGTTGAGGTCTGAAGCACGACTGAGACGCATGTTTTCCTCAGCAGTATAATTTATATTTGTAAGCAAAAGCTGGATGCTGTCAGATACCAATCTGTGACTGTAAACCTGTAGGCTCAAGAGGAACAAGCAGGGGCAGTAAACACAGCGTGAGATTTGGCTTGGTTTCTGCTGGGGATTGTGTAACTAGAAACATTACAACTGCAAAAAAAAAAAAAAACAACCACGAAGCAGAAGAGGGATCTGTGATGGGATGCATGCAGTTTTCCAGAGAGAGAACTAGACATTCGAGTAGAACTCGTATAGGCTAAAAGTGTAAAAATGTGTGTGGGAAATTCTAGGACTTCTCCTTCTCTAACGCCCCTTAAATGGCAACAATTTTCTGTCTCTTTATGGTACCATGTCCGTGTCTCTTCGGAGAGTCCTTGGGTACCGTTGGTGTGACTTTCGAAGCAGTGGTTTCTAGGGGAGTCCTGAACGAGGCACATTACCTGCAATGTTAGGGAGCGTCAGTTACGGCACTACGGCCATGTGGCGCGTTTCCCTGAGGGCCATCTGGCTCACAGGATCCTTATCGCTGAGGACCCGAGCAGCTGGACCAGGCCGAGGGGACGCCCAAGTAACACCTGGCTGCGGCAGGTGGATGGCCACTTCTGGAGTGTGGGAATGGACCGTGTGTCTGACTGGGGGATCACTAGCTGGGATCCCGAGGAGTTTAGCCATGCGGTGGGTGCGGCAATGCACAATGCTCCCCAAGCTGACCTGACAGTAGTGCCCTACTGGCAGAAGTTGTTACAGTTGATTCACAAATCATTTTCTAGCACCTTATATAAAATGACAAAGCGTCGTTATTTTTGAACCAAATTACTTCTACTGCTACTTCCCTATAAACATAGATATTTAACTGTTCTTAACCAATCGTGTTGTTATACTTAATTTACTCAAGTTAGAACAAGCATGTTGCTTTTTTTCTTTTTTAATGTAGAAAGAGGGAAATGAAGGAGGCATTTTGGCTAGATATGTTGACGATAAATGGGTTGAACATTACTCCTGCCGACCTTATCGTGATGCAAATTGCAGCAATTTCGATCACTTTTGATTTCCCAGGACTGTTGTTCTCCCGTGCCTCTCTATTATCCAATAAAGCAAATTCACTTCATTTCTTAACACAAAAAACACTTCCAGAGATTCTGAAGGTACAGAACCCAGATTACAGTAATGAATAAAGTCATTTAGCTTGATTGCCAGACATTATAGTCACTAAATGCTTGTGTAACTTTAATTTACTCCATGAAAATTTTGGGAAATCATGTCTTAACCATTTATGTGCCATTGCATTCTTCATAAACTCATCCTGACGGTGCAGTGAGGAGGAATTTGTCTGAGTCCGTACATGTGGATGCAATTTAGTAATGGGAGGCTGATGAATCAGCCAGTTTTCATGGTTCCATTTATTGTTCTTACAGTGCTGTTGTAACAATGTGTGCCATTGTGTGTGACGATCCTTCTCTTGAAGTTCACACACACCATGAACGCACAGATCGCGGGCAGCCCATCAACGTGGTGCACCGGTGAAATTTACCGTCCCCCTTTGAACAAAGCCATTGGGTTCAGCTCAATAAGAAAAAAAATTACCTGGTGTAACAGTGCGGCACAAGACTGCATCTCTTGGTGCCAAGCTAATCTATAATAAGCACTTTCCCGACAGTGTTGCTTTGCAGGAATCAGACATAAACCACAGACTTAAAGTCAGGCCAGATGCTCCTTCTCTATACCATGCAGGATTCACAGTTTGTTGACTGTAGCATTTAAAATGAGTATCTTCCTCTCCTAGGCTCAAGTCACTGCATGAGAAGGGAAAAAATGGATAATTTCTGTGTCACATTATGATACAGCACCCTTTTTCCATTTCAAGCAGCAGTTCTCCGGTTTGTCCAAGAATCTGTTTGTGTTTACAGCGACTTATCATATGCATATGAATCTGACAGTTCAGTCACGAGGTGCTACTCCTGCGCAGTGAACATTAAACATGAATTAAAAGTGAATGGTGAGGTGAATGATTCATTGATTTACAAAGACCTAAGTATAATTATTTCATTAGCCTGACACGAAAAGAAACTATTAGTTAAATAAATGGAAGGTAAGACTTTTGCTTTGTGATTGCCGATCAGCTGGTCTGCCAATGTACCCTTGACAAAATTCTACTTAATACAACGTAATACTGAAAGTGATTGTAGTTGTTATTTATTTGTTTGCTTATTTTAAAATATTTCTATTCTATGCAGAATGCATGTTTGTATCATCACATTACGTCGCTTTAAAAATATTTGCCTACTGACAATTCACACCACCAGTCTAAAAAAGTGATGTGTACGTGACACTAAAAGTGATGTGGACGTGACACTAAAAGTGATGTGGACAATTTATGCCATACGACAGATTTCCTCTGTGCCTCTTCATTTTTTCTGTTGCACTAAGCATTAGGGAACATTGCCATCAGTCATTCTCACTATTACTGCTCAGTTAACACTTTTGAATCCATCACGGCCTCCCATCATATTCAGACAAAGGTAGTAATGCCTACTTCTCAAGCTATGGAGGCCCAGTTTCTGACTGAGTATTCTTTTAATCTTTTATTCCTTTAGCTGATGAGTCATCTTCACAAATAGAGCAAACACACATTTCCTGGGTAGCATATTTCCAATTAACACAGAGGCACTACTGACGTCATTTGCACCACTTAGTTGTTCAACATATCTCATTCGCTGTGATGTATGAAACACAAAGCAGAAATACTTTTCTGAAACAATCTTATGCCATTTTTGAAAGGTTGAATATCATTTACTCGGAAACTGAGAGTGTGGGCCAATACTATTCTGACGTTAATTTTTTTTTCCGAATTTGTGCAGCCTGCATGACACGCAGTGGCGGGCAAACGAACGAAACTATCCATCATTTTTATATTTGTGTTTTTGGCAGGGTTTAAACATTTAGTTGAAATGTTAAACGAATTTTCTCTGATGCGAGCCCTTTTTCCAAAGTTAAAAAATGTCCCTGTATTTGTATATCATTCTCAGCCTGATTAAATTCAAACCTAAGGCTGTCACAGCTGAACAGCGGCACATATTAAATGTTGAAATCCCGAGACTTTTTAGTGTTAGTTGAAGAGAGGAACAGAGAGAGCCTTTGTGACAGATGAACACAGTTAAGAGGTGAAGGCAGACGTCCCAAATTTACTCGGTTGAAAAATATGTTTTCTTTTTAAGTGAGGACACAAAAATAAAAAAATCAAGTAAGCCTAGGAATTAAGCCACCCGCCAAGAATATGTCAGATATTCATTGCAAAATACACTTCAAACCCAGCATCCATTGAGCCTTATTTTCGTAAGCGTTCCGTCAAAACCACAGGATGTTATCTCAGTACTCGTTCTGAATACTATGTCAATCTCACTATTATTTACATCTCTTAATGCTGCAGATTGATAGAGTGGTTGCAATTTTTTCCCCCTGCGGTGTCAAACAGTGAGAGCTCTTTCCAGGGATTTCCTGGGATTACGTGGAAGGTGAGAGGCGCACTCACCCTTGCGGGATCTCTCCTCCGAAACATGCCTTCCTGTCACCCTACACTGTGATGCTGTAAGGTCCATATTCTGGAACCCCACGGTACTTATTTGGATTTTATAGTGCCTGATTTTATAAGGTGCCAGGCAGGACCTTGGGATTGATTGCAGGTATGACTTTAAGGTTTCTGTTAATGCGTGTTGTGGATTAGCAGCTTACACACTGGTTTGGGGGGGCATTAGTGGCTAAAGGTATGCGAGAGCTTCGCCGCTCAGGTGATTACGGCATTTGAGTGTCTCCTGCTACCCAAAACAAGAGACGGTTTCTCTTACGAAACTCACGGTCCAACCGATGTCTAGACTGAAGACCAGAGTGTTTTCTTGTGGCTTGAATTAAGAGGAACAGATTGCAACCTGTCTGATTATGATCAGAGACAGCGGTTAGTTTAATTGTTTTCAGTTCCCTGTGTTGTGTCATACTGTGTTATAGTCACTGATGTGCATTCTGTACTTCCTGAGGTCCCCATAGTCAAAAATGGAAGTTATTAACTTTTTATAAGGTCACTGTTTTTCGGTGGACGAAACCGACGTACCCTATAAGTATCTGCCTTGCTTCATAGCCTTATTTTCTCTCTCACTAATGCAGTGAGTTAAGCGATACATTTCGCCTGCTCTCTCAGTTAGGGCTTTCATAACACGTTATTTTTTTTTCTGCATTTTGATCCACAGAGCCTCTGTAAACTTTGAAGGAACACAGTCAAGATGTGACGGTTAGGTTTTTCTGAATCAAACCAAATGGGAAAATAAACTTCATATGTTATTTTCCATCGCTTTTTAAGACCAGTTTAAGTAGATCCCAGTTTCAAAAGGAGCACAGATACTCGTTTCATCTGCTCCTCTGTAGTAGAAATTATGCCCAGAAGATCAAAACATTTATGCCATTCATTATGAATCCTATATGTAATTATTCTTATAAGAGCTACTCATTGGTTGTCTGCGGGTTATTAGTGCAAACGTTGGATTGGTGACCACCACTGCTTTTAGGCTGATGAAAGTCGCTCTAATATCTGCTGTTCTCGTGCAAACTTTTCCTTTTTTTAGAACAGTATCAATATCTATGCCAAAAGGGTAGAAACGTAGCACTTAAACACCCTGACAGGGCAGAAGTCAGAGAAAGGTAACGTGCCGTGGGCCCCGGTTATCTCTCAAACTACCCCACTCCCCCTCCCGCCCACCCAGGCTGCCCGCGGACATATGTATTTGCCTCTTGTAAATCGGTATAGTAGCTAGGGGACAACAGACGTCATGAGAAATGCAGGTGGCCTCCCCTGACAGGCAATTTCGCCGCCCTGTATCTCAACACGGACCGCAATGGTTTCTTTTTAACTGAATCTTTTGATTGAGAAAATTAGGGGTTCCCATTTCATTTCTCGGAGCACTTCTACAACACGACTGCACAAAAACACCAACACCTTATAAAAGAGCCATAAAGGATTATGCGTTAAGTAATCTATTCGTGTACTTCTTAGTTTCGTGAGCTGTCCTCCCCAAGGCTGGAACAAACGGGCGTCTCTGCCATGCCGTCTCTCGCTGAACGTGTTTCATGTGCGGCCGCTTTTTTCATGATATATTCAGCGCGTCTGAATGATCTGCATCTCCAGTTTTTAATTTTTTATTGAAATGAGCAAAACAAGCAAAATGTATATTTCAATAGTCGACAGTTTTTATACATTGCGTCATAAAAAGGTACGTTATAAGGAAATCTAGTCTTAGCTGTGTTTAACACTAAAGCTTCTACATGAATCAGCTGCAAAACAATTCAAAATGCAAATACAGACTGTTAAGGTAAAACAGACAATAAAATTAATGGATTAGATAGAGGCCGATAGCAGGCCGTTCTTTAAATGTCCGTTTAAAGTTTGTCCAGTTGTGTTACTGTCACACATGAAAGAGTTTAAAAAAAATTGTTTTTTTTTCTTCCTTTTTTCATCTATAAAAAACAAATCATTGCAAAATATCAGTCAATATATTCAAGCAATTCATAATTTTGGCATACAAAGATAAATCCTTTATACGTCTGTTATGTCAGGCTTACAGTTGATGTACTCCTTTTCAGTTTGAGAGGACAGGAAAACATTCAATCAATTCATGATGTCAGTTCGGAGAATGAGCACTGTACATACCGAGATGCTATCTCTCTCTCTCTCTCTCTCTCTCTCTCTCACACACACACACACACACACACACACACAGGCAGTGCTTGAACGCACTCAGATCAGGTGTATAGCACATTAATCACGCTCCACTGTAGGTGTCATTTTCTTCTTGGGCTCCCCGTGCTTCCTGCCCTTGGGTTTCAGGGTTTTGCCCTGGGGCTCGTGGGGTCGCACGTGGGCCGGCCCCTTTTCCGGATTGTGACCGGAGTCATTGTGTTGCCGGGAGCAACGCTTGCACTTGCAGGAGGTGACCGCTGTGATCTTGTAGGTCCTGGTACTGCCGTCCTGGCACTGCAGTCGGATGCGCTGGGTGCGTGTGCGGTCGTTCACGCACTTCCAGCTCTGGCCTTCCCTCCGGGCCCAGAACTTGCCAACGTAGCCACCGATCCAGTTGGGGACCATGTGGGGCGGGAGGCACTCGCCGGCACACACGAGCTCCTTCACCGGGCTCAGGCTGGTGCACTGGCCGTCGGAGATGTATTTGGTGGACCGGAGCTCCCTGCATCCAACCTGGCTGTGCTCTGTGGAGGAAATACGAACCGGTCAACGTGTGCTAATGTGTACAGAAATGCTAATGTGTACAGAAATGCTAATGTGTACAGAAATGCTAATGTGTGCATGCATGCTAAGTCTTGAAGTCTTAACCCCCCCCCCCCCCCCCATTTTGAGGGATTAGGTGCTCTGGCCAGTGGATGATAGATGGTTGATCTTTGTACATCTGCTTCTTTTGCAAAGATACACTTCTGTAGAGGAGCTGAGAGAATAGCTCACGCTCTTTACAGGCTATTACCTGAGCTCCGTATTTATGTGGTGTAATTATGAAGTTATAGTTTATTGAAGAGGCGTAGTCTTTTGGATCAGTGTTCATGTTGCACTCTCAGCCATGATTTATACCTGGGATGTAACGCTTAAATATGAGGCATAAATTCACAAACAGCTTATATTTTATTTACATATTCAGAGCTTTTTTTTGTCACATAATGAATGAATATTTTTAGAAGTAAATTAAACCCATATGTCATCGATGTCAGAGAGCTGCTTTCTTTGAGCTTACACTACAAATCTAGTTCTTAACCACTGTGCCACACCTCGCCTTTGTGCACAGACAGATGTTTCCTTGGGCATATCCTGTGAGCTCAGGACAAGCCGTACAGCAAAAGGTATAATCACATACTTCCTGATGGAGGAAAAAAAAGCAGACTATCTAGTCGTCAGACACGCCTTTTATCTCCATTTTCCCCCATTCTTCACGGTAAATGCCAGAAGTGCTACCTGAAATCGCTTGCAGACTTGACCTTCGTCTTTTGTCAAAGCTGCAAATGCTGTATCAGTTGCATCGATCTGCGCAGTTTTCTGGCGGCAGCGAAATGAGTCTACAGGTAGCAGCTTAAAAATTATATTAATACGTCTGACGTGAATTATTGCTATATGAAGTGCGTAATTTCGTTGGTGTGCTCTGAAATAAACTCAACCTTTTTGTAAAACCTCGCAATATGTGTTATTCCGAACATTTCTGTAGTGTTTTAATTAATGAGGTCAAGACACCTGAAACTAACTAGATAGTACTTCGCATCTGTGTACCTGTCACTGAGTATTACTTTACATGACATGATTAGGACGCGACAGTACAGTAATTTTACGTACATGAAGAGCCGAAAGATATTGTTAAGCAAGAAGGTGTTATTGTGGAAATAAACGTACCACTTCTCTCTGTGCTGCCCAATCGTTTTCCTCCGTTACGGGCTCGATTGAAAGAAGTATTATTCGGAGAGTCCAGGGCCGAGAAATCCAAGTGGGAATTCACGATTTCCGTAGCATCATTACTAAACGACTGACAGCTATCCATGAAGAAGCAAAACAAAAACAACAGGGGGTATTCGCATGTGATCGAGGGCATGATGCTGTAGCTGGTCCGAAGCCGGTCTGATGTACGCACAGGGATTCTTAGCGTTTTTTCCCGATGATATTGTTTTTTAACTAAGACGCCGTTACCATGTATCCATCCGTTGATTCGACGAGTGTAGTTTGAGATTGTGGAAAGGCAGATTGTGGCAAGTTTTATGAATGAAACTAGAGTGATCGCATCCGTGACCACACCCCCTTGCTATTCGGCGAGAAGCAGCAGTATTTGGATACCTTTAGGATTTGGGAGAGGTGAACTGACATGTTACCACCAGCAATCGGGATAAGCATCTGCGGAGGTTATTTAAATGTCTGCAATTAAGTCCATTTAGACTGATAAGGTTCCTTTTATTCTAGACCGAACTTCTTTAAGTGGCTATTTGAGAGGATTTGCAGTTATTTAAATAAAGCATTTCTCTGAATAGTTCCAAGTATATGCATTTAGCCATGCTATTCATTGCATTATATATTATTAATTATTAAACTAGAATTTTACCAAGCTGTGCATTTTTCATGAATGACATGAAAAATCATCAACCCGCATATCAAATTTATTATTGGTCGTTGATTTAATTTAGTTTATGGTCCAATCCAGTGCAACTTCCGGTTTTACCTATTTAAACAGTTGAACACTTTCTGGGCTGTTAAAAGCACCCCAGTGACACCTAACATTATTTTTCACATATTGAGAACTTTGTATTTTGTCACATTTCTACCTCGTTTCTTTGATGTCAGGTTTAGGCAGAAAAAAACGCGGAAATAAAAGAGAACCTGCAGGCTGGAAAGAGGATCAGTATATTCGACACGCGCAGTGTGCGCACAATTAGAACTTTTCATCGTATGAGCCGAATATGCGTAACATAATTACACAGGAGTCGAGATAATATCGCGGAAATACAGAATAAGAAGAATACCCATGACAAGCTCTCTGACATTTTCAATTTTGGGAATGATGTCGGGCAGAAATTGTACACGCTGGAAAATATCAGGATCAAAGTTAGCCTGTGTACCTCCCTATACAGTACGTACTATTACATCCACATGATATAGAGAAGCTCTGATTGTCGTAACCATTTGGTTTATTAGCGAATAGTGAGGGATCCACAAACAGTTGAAGTTTTTATTAATGCTTAAATTATACTAAACCGTACCTACACTTTTCCCGGAGAAATCAGAACTGTAGAAGAGAAGTTTATATCATTATTATTATTATTATTATTATTATTACACTTTGTCCAGGAATTTAAGTAAAAGAAAGCTCATGAATTCGCGATAACAAAAAATCTAAACTTTTTTTAATGATAAAGTATTTACTATTTTCTAGAACGGCCATTAATGGCTCACGGCTCTTTATTGACACCCTGGGTGGCTGTGTTATTCATGCGCCAGGATATGACCGATTCTACACTGTAAGAAAACGGCGTACAGCCCTGGTACAGTTTTGTACACCAAGGAGTCCATTCCTGTACCTTAGTAGGTACATTTACCTACAGCTAGGGTACAATTGGCAGACCCTTGAGGGTACAAACCCAGTGACAAATAATTGTACCCTCAAAGGTACAATTTGATACTTTTTTCTGACGGTGCATACGCTTAATAATGGCCTTATCTACAATATTAGAGGATCTCATATTTACACATTTTGATATTACCGAAAAGGTGAAAGTCTGCCCCCTGGTGTTACATCAATAAACCGCAATTTTAATGTAACGAAGTTTTCTTCAAGTGTGGGAAGCTGAACCTGACCAAAAGATGTGGTTCTTTTTACAATTAAGAGCTCAATCGTGCAATAATACTGCTAACAGTGATACAGAGAAGATATTTTATAATCCAAACTGTCAGAGGACTGAAGAATCGTGGCCTATCAGTGACCGTGTCTGACCAGCATCTTTTCTGATCCATTTTAGTACCAAAGCTTGCACATTTTAGAAGAGACACACGGTGATCTTCAGGTAACATGTGGTAACAGGCCTAGCAAAGTCATTACGGTGCTTCGGAAACAAAACAGCCACCCAGGGGAATTGGTATCGTGCGAGAGGGTCACACCCTCTGCTACCGGGGGTTCAGTAGCCCCCTTGGGCCAGGAAAACGCTCAGTGGGGTAATTCTGACAGCCAGTGTCAAACAAAAAATGACAAATGAGCAAAGCTGAGAACAAAAGCTTGGGAAGATCAGAATGGACCACTCTCCTTTTTTGGAACTCTATCCACCTATGAAACCTCCCACAATCAGATTTTAGTTATCACACATACATACTGTAAAGTCCAAGTATTGGTGTAATAACAGCCTTGCAATGGCACTCTCAATTGTATGAGGATCTGTGGTCATTCAAGAAATTAATTAGCCTGAAGCTAATCTGAAAAAGAAACAGCATTATTTTGGCCTCTGCCTCTGGTCCTGGACGTGCTTGCAGGTCTGTTTGTGCATGAACTAGTGGAGCTTCAGACATGTAGAGCCACAACACGTCACCTGGAAAGGACAAACCCTCTCGAAAGAGGGTGATAATGTCATGCTGCCCGTTGTTGGGTACTTGGGTAACGTTAAATCATCGGCTTTGGACACGTAGCATTCTGCAGTCAGAACATCGCTTGGCCGCCCCCTTTTCACCATGTGTGGTGCAGAATTCGGCGCTTGTCAAGCCCATCTGACCTGAGAGGGCTTTTACAAGAATGTCCAGGTTGCTGTTATGCTCCTTGAAGCACTTTTACAGGACCCAGTTGATGTGCATCTTCATGGCCAGAACCTCAGTCATGTCCTGCTGCTCCACACGCTGCTCACAGATCAGATCCATCTCGCCACAGAACCTTTCGAGGGCTCCCATGCCCACCAGCAGGGGGTTCTCCTTGGTCAGCATGACCATCTGAGGAGAAAATGGATGCAGTGAGTGAGAGAGAGAGCGAGACGGGGGGGAGCATTACCATCTGACACCTCGTCTTCTCACACTCCACTATGGCATCCTGATAACTATCTCAGCAGAGGACAGAGTACAGTAAGAGACTCCAGCAGTATCATGACACAGCACAGAGCACCGATCCTTAGATACCACAAGCTCGCACAGCAAGCTGAATGACAGCAAAGCATTATGTTCTCCAACCACACAGTGTTTGACAGTGACTAAGTGGGTGACAGATTTTTTATGCAGGTACGTGATATTCTGGGGGCCTTTGGTGACGGCTGTGTGGCTCTTGATGTCTGGTCACGTTAGTCTTGTTCCTTGATCCCGAGGCCCCCCCCCCCCCCCCCCGCATGGATTCTGCACATCACCAAGGACGGGTTCAAAACACAACCTTCCATTATGGTCATATGACCTGGAAGGTGAGAAATACTTCAGAACTTAAGGGATTTGAGTTGCTCTCTGGGTGAGGAGTAGGTTGAGCAAGGAGCAATGACCCAGTGAGCCTGTGCACATGGCGGACACGAGGCCTCAGCATTAAGAACCTAAAATTAGACTGTCCCGCTTTGCGCACGGCGGGGCTCTGCTTTAGCACAAGCGGCACGTAGGATGGTACGGTCCGCTCCCGTGGGAACGCACACCCACTGCCCAAATCTGAGAACAAGCACAGAGGAAGGTCATGTTGACAGCAGGGGACAGTCCTGGTTGAGTTTAACCCAATGAGTTTGAGATCTTCTAAAGCAGGGAACCCAGAGTGCGAAAGTCCCTCAGTAATGCAAAGGTAAGGTCCATTGCAGGGGTGCCGTTAGAGATTTTATGCCCGATGAAAACACATTGAACTCCCAACCCAGACCAATCCTTAGGGTCCTGGGGGCTGGATGCTCTTCAACCACATAGTTACTTCAATATTAGTTCAAATACAAGAACTGGTGGCCATAAGATAAATGGCTCACTGAAGAAGTGACCATTAAATCTAAGACTGTTAAGTCATTGAAAATGTGCTCATACTGTAAGTGAAATAATAATCAAAATGAAACCTGACACTCCTTTAAAAATAATGAAACTACAACCCCTGTCTCTGACTTTGACTGAACCTCGCAATTGCCGAGTATAAAAATGACTCACCTACCTAAATATATAACAAATATCCATTCAAAGAGCATGACACAGTCAGCCCCCTGACAGCATGAATTTTCCCCAACAATACCATGTTCTGGGACACGTCAATCATCCTTTTAGCATTGATAGCTCAGTCTGCTATAAGAACCTCCACTGCAGTCATTTTACTGCCAGTAGTCGCTGTTCAGAGCAAAATTACCTGGAGATGAAAGAGGACCCTCTTCCTTTGCTGCAAGCTATACATATAATATCTTCCACAATATGCATTCTTGATAAAGCACCAATAATACTTTAAACTTTTGACCTTTCTAAACTTTTCACCCTATTGGGTAACTCAGAAAGCAAAATGTCATCTTACCTACAGCAACACAAATCAATGCCCGTGAGAAAAATATTTCTCAGGGTCTAAACAGGATTGTGTCAACTTTCACATAATGATTAGCATTATCTGACATGGTTAACTATGCCACATTACAGCCCCCGGGGTTGGTGGGTTTGATTCCCACCCGCAACTCTACGTGTGTGTGTGTGTGTGTGTGTGTGGTTTGCATGTTCTCCCCGTACTAAAGAACCAATTAAGGAGGACTGGGCTTTAGAAGATGGGTTTTTTATTCAAAGTGAAGAAACAAAAGAAAAATTGAGAATGATAGTATCTTACGTATTATGTCATTGTTTTATGTCCAAACGACTGGTTTTTACTGCAGGTCGTGGGCGTGAGCGTAATTCTCCGGTCTAACCCTCTGATCAACAAGTGATCTGACTGATCAAACATAAAATGTTGCTCAAACATAGTCAACTTATTCCAAACTACTTTCCACGCATACATTTTATGTAACCTCTCCTTGTTCGGACAAGTCTATTAATAATGAAGTTCAGAAAGTAAATTACACTGAACGGCTTAGCCTCTTTCAATTAATTTAATGAATCTTTTTAAAGAAGACAAAAAAAAAAAGCAAATGTTATTAATTTTATTCCTACAGCTCTTCACTGCCATGGTACCCCAGCCAGATGGAAATTAGCCCACCGATTCAGCATTGGCAGTGAGCGATACAGTGCGATAAAGAAATGGTGTCTGACGTGTGTGTGTGTGTGTGCACAGTTAGATCAATCAGAGGACAAGTGCTGCTGAGAGGCAAATAGATTTTTCTTTCTCTTTGTTCATTTGGTCTTGGTAATGCCACGTGTCACTTTGATACTCGTGAAAAATGTATGTCAGTAGTCAGTAGTGATATTGTCACCTGGTGAATTTTTATGGGACTGGCTCCCATAAAATGATCTGATGTAGGAAGAAAAATGAGAGATGAGACCGTCAACGACCGAAAGTCAGGCTTCCTTGTTATGTGTTACAGTGTTGGGAACCACGACTCTCAGTCCTCAAAATCCAATGAGGAACTTTCATTAAAGTTCCAAAACTCACTAAATACATATTTTAATGACACCTGTTTCCCAAAAAAAGGACATGTATATGCAATGCATAGTACAGTAATTTCTTCACTCTGGGTTTTAAAAATAGGGGCGTAAAATGGTTTTAGTGGTTTACTGTGCATATGGACCTACAACCAACAAAAAGCCTCGCGTTTGTATGAATGAGTAAGGACATACTGCCTTTCCAGTCAAAAGAACAAACCTCTTAAAAGTTAGTGAGACACACTGACGAGTTTTCCACCTTTTCCTCTCCAGACTAAAATAACTACCAGTCAGCTATATTTAGACGGGCCGAGAGGCGAGGACCCTGACTCAAAGCCAGAGTCATGTGACCTTGTATGGGATCCAGCAGGGTCAGCATTCAACCTGTAGAGCAATATGCAGCAATGCAACGGCACATTAAACCAAGTGCAGTAATAAGAGACACCGCCCAGCAGTTATGTACAATTGTGCTCTAAAACACAATCAATTATAGTGTTTCATTAAACTATAACTAATTACTGCATGTGATCTGAGGGTTGATTGACATTCTACTCTATTGCAATTGGGTTTAATAACAACCTGACTGTTCTGATTAGTGTATAACCCTGTCCTGTAGATACAATGGTCTAACCCAGTGTTTCCCAATCCAGTCCTCAGGGACTCTCAGATGGTCCAGGTTTTTGCTACCTCCCAGCTCCCTGCCAGACAGTCCACATTTTTGCTCCCTGGACCACCTGTGGATCCCTAAGGACCGGCTTGGGAAACACTGGTCTAACTCCGGCGCTTTGTATTTAAAATATTTTGGTGAAAAGTCCATTTTTTAAGGCACCGTATGCCACATCTTGATGGGGTTGATGTTGTAAAGGAGCCCCCCAGGCTCGGTCACCTATCCCACCACCCAGACACACAAACGCAAAACCGCCCCATCAAGGCAGATGCCAATCCAGCCCCTACTTCAGCGGATCCCGGTCTATCTTACCCATGAACCTGGGTCACGGTCTTGACCACATCTGCTTCTGCTCCTGCATCCAGCATCATCAGTGCGATGTCGGTTTTACCTGCAACCCAAAGGGACCCAAAGCCAACTGGCCTATGAAAAAGACCACATCAATAATTGTCACGATAAATATCAAATCATTATTTCTTTCCTATTACTCCTCAGTTAAAGTTGAAGAAACCAGATGGTCAATTGTAGTTATAGACTACAGTAAAACCAGTCTAAGTCGACACTCGTGGGACCAGCTTAAAAGTGACGACTTAGAGAATTGACGAGATACACCTAAGTCGACACTTTGACGACTTATGTCTATCTCATCGTTTTGTTGACTAGTAAATATAACTCGGCGTTTTGCTGACTTGTAAAGTCGACACTTCGGTGACTTATGTCTATCTCGCCGTTTTGCAGACTAGTTTCTAAATTGCCGTGGTGACAAGCTGGCGGTGTGAAGCATGCGGTGGGAATGTAGCGATCGCAGTGTCGACTTACAGGTAGGAAAATCCATTCATTTGTGTTGTTCGGGACCGGAATTTAGGTGACGACTAAGGGAATTTGACGACTTACAAGCGGCGATTTACACAAGGAATTTTAAAGGAAATATCATTAGGAAAAATTGGGACTTTTGCTTGAGCGTCGACTTGTGCACATTGACGAGTTACAAGCCGGCGACCTAGACCAGTTTTACTGTATTCTTCATCGTCAAAACGTAACAAACACTTGCCAAACAGTAGTGATGCCCAAAACGGGAACCATGTGCTCTATTTTCTGACTCCAGTAGACGGCGCTCTCTGACCAAAAGCACCATGTGGGCTCCAAAAATACCGCAAATGGTCCATGAAGCCTTGTGTTGGCCGTCACTACCAAACAGCACTTTGATTTTCACAAGTCTGACATAGAGGATGAATAGATTATTTTAGTCTGCACTAAAAAAATGCCACAGCTGTCATTCCTCCTATCCTTTCTTAACTCGCTGTGGATTTAATACCGTCAGGATTCCTCATAGACTTCATTTTATCGCTTCCTTTTGGATCTCAATTACTATTGTATAACAGGTTGCTTTGGACTTTGCGCTTGTACTCCAGTGCTGGTCCTGACAAGCAGTCACAGAGAAAGTGATGTCCTTTTGTCGTGCAAAGCGTGCCACCGGCAAATGTTTGGTCTTAACTTGTATCGAACTTTTATGGAACATTTGTCATATTGATATCGAGGGAAATATATCGCAATAATTATCGTTAGCATTTTGTTGCCCAGCCCTACCTATAAACATTTCACATTTCACCTAAGTTTTTGGACGGTGGGAAATGGCATTCCTGGAGGAAATACGCAGAAATACAAAAATACTGCATAGCATCTTAAAATAGAGCACACATCTTAGCGATAGCATGGCAGCTAAGGATGTGCAGCTATGTGCCAATCCAGCAGGAGCAGAGTGACAAGTCCTGTCACATCTGATTTTGACAGGCATAAAGTAACGTTTCTGTATAAAGGCTCCCCAGAACATTCAGTGATATCTTATTATTACTGGACGATGTTAAGTGCTGCAATGCAACTCAGGAGAATACATATGCTGCAACCAAAAACTATATTGCTAAGGATCACTTAAGTAAAGGTTACAGGCTTCTATAGCGTATGATGTCAGACAACTACTACCAACCCTTAGTAGGCCTAGAAAAAAAGAGGACAGAGATTCAAACAAAAAGCCACTGGCCGTTTGATCCGATTCTTCTTGTTGTAAAATAATGGTAAATGTACGTTGATATGAAGTAGCTTCATTTGCGGAACTCACCACATATACACAGGTAACTCGAAGGACTGTCCATCCCGATAGCCTGAAACCAAAGTTTCGGACCCCTCCCTAACAAAAAGAAAATGTGTATAAGTACTACTGTAGTGTAGTACAGTATAAAGCCTTTTTAAGGCGACTGGGTTTGGTGCGGATCTATATAATCAAAATCACATCCAGAGTTATTTAAAAAAATACGAAATTAATTTCAGATTAAAACGCCTGAGACGATAAACTTTTTGTGAATTAGATCGAAAGCAAAAACTCTCATTAAGCTACGGCTAATTGCTTTCTTTCTTACTTACTTTTTCATGTCAAGGTACCTCGACAATGAAGAAATATAGCAGTTTTCCACAGTGTTTCACACCTGTATAGGTACGCGACGATTTGACAATAGATTTTCACTACAGTATATGTTGCATGTCTGGCGTTTTTAGAATGGGCCTAATGTCCCAGTGTCATTTAATTGACAGACACAGAAACAAAGGACTTTCATGTTACCTGCAGCAATAACCTGCTATAATTCATTCTCCGGAGCGGAGATCTTCTTTCGAAGAAGCCATGCAGTAATGTCCTAAGACCGTTTGATTTTAGAGAACCGGCGAGAAATGTAAAGTTGCGATTTAAGATGTTTATTTAATCATAAAGTGCGCCACTCATAACATTAAGCCTCTAAACATAATTAGTACTAACATCGGACAACTTCATTACAGGGCTTCTGAGCCAGAGTAGACTGCCTTTGGGTTGTACCACATATGACATGAAGGGATGAAACACTACAGACGATCGGAGTACAAATAAATAACTTGTTTATAACTGGTTGCAGATTTATTTATTTATTTTGCAAATTAAAAAAATTATAGTTCGTCTAGTATTTATAATTATGCTAGCATGTTAGAGTGTACTAAAAGCGGCAATTTTAAAAAGACAGCAACCCCCGTTTTCCACGGCTACGGATTATGCCTTCTGTATAACAGTCGATTAGAAGTGCAGGGTTGCGTATATGATTTGTGTCTGTCTGTGCAGCGATCCTGCAACTTGTTATCTTGAGTCAACCTCAGCAAGGTAAGAAGGTGACTGGGGGATAATATGAGATAAAGGACATATAGATTGCCTTCTGTAATCTATGAAAGTATCATTCCATCTATATAGTTGTTTAACAAATCTTGCGTTATAAATTAAATGATCTCAAAATTATATTTAAGGTTAGTGATTAAATTCACGGAAAGGTATTTATTAATTATTACGACAGAACCATGTGTTATTTTAAAAGTTGTGTGCTTGAAATCTGAAAATTCGCGACTTTAATCCTTAAATTATGTTGTTATTTTAGATTTCAGAAAAGTACAGAACTATTTTGTATTCCCACCAAAAGCAAAACGGAGGCCATCGGGTGTCTGTTAGGCTTTAAGTTAAATAACACAACGCAGATATATTCCATACATTTCTCTCGCTTTAGATGTAAGTGTTGGAACTGTCATTATACGAAACCGAAAGTTCTAGGCAGCGATGACACACGTGCTACAGAGACTTTAGCATCTTGTACTACGAAGGCTGCGAAGGATGACTTTCGGTTGGTTTAAAGTCAGGTGCTTCACAGAATACTTCGGTACTAACTCCAAAAATAAAAATAAAACCTTCGTTTGTTCAAGCTGTATATATGATTTTAGATAGTTACAAATTATAAAAACAACATACAGTGTATAAAACCACTGTATCAGTTGTTTGTTTGGACTGTTTGTGGTGTGTTTGTACGGAACCTATTCTGAGGTCGCCTTGTTGATGTTGCAATACAGTTGTAATAAGCAGTAGTGGATTGGATTATCCTGGCTTTGATATCTCTGCTGTAGCTGATACTCGATGTTTAACTGTAGACGTCTCCCAGTTCGCCCAGTGGAAATTCCAGTTTAAAAAACATCAAACCTTGTCAGTTAATCACAGCTGGTACGAACTGGTTTAGATTTATAGCAGACCTAATGTGAAACAATAGATCTGCTAATAACCTAACTAACACACCCGTTTATCTATCCAGAGAAAAGGGATTTAGTATTATTTGGGCGGGTTTTTAATATAAAAAGCCACGAAACCCGTTTAGCCAAAGGGGTGCATTACTGTGACATATAGTTATCGCAGCGCAAATTGCAGGAATACAGGTGCAGGAATACATGGTGTAACATGAGAATTAGACAAGCCGCTTCCCGGTTACTAGTCAGCTGAGAGGATTGCATGCACGTAATGGTTTGCTGGGTCTTACACCATGCTCCTGCAGGTGGGGCTGAGACTTTCAGTAGTGTTACTATTCTGTTCCAAGAAGTAGCGTCCTGTACACTATAAGTATCCAGTCATTAACGTTTCTTGACAATGTTATTTTCTTTCTCTTTGTGTTCATGGGCAAGTAAACAAACCGGTCTCGGAGACTCACCGTGGACGACAGCCGCCAGTCCTTCGCTCTGCCATGTACTACCGTTTCGTGATATTTGAGAGGATAACAATGCCTGTTCTTAGTCAATGTCTTGTATGTGAAAAGCGCATATAAGACTCTACAAATTTGCATTGTTTATAAGTCTATAGACTCCCTTCTGGGGATGCTATGTTGATTTCAGGAGTGCTATAAATCGCGATAGGCTAGTCCTAGCGATCCATGTGAGAGAAGGCTCGTTTTCTAACATCTGTGTTTTAGCATCTGGCTGCAGGACCGGGTGTGCAAACAGACCTTGGGCACTAGAGGTGATATTAATAGGTATGAGACCCCCACAATTAACTAAAACATTCTCATGAAAAAATCAAGCTAACGAAATAACTCATTCACGTAATGAAATGATAGTGAAATTGTAATGTATCACATTACAGGTCCAAGATGTTGAAGTTAGAGTCTGTTGTAGATCGTTATTGTAACCATAAGATTTTCATAATAATAATTGCAGTTCTTCCTCGATATTTTTGTCTGCTTTGTTGGTTGCTGATTTTGTATTGAATCAACTAACTGAGATTCACTGTGCAAGTTACTGTATTTGGGAGCTACATTTATCTTTTGACAGTTGTCTTGTTGCACATTCCTTGTGAGAATGTTGTACGTGTTTATTCTAGTGGAAAGAGATACTTTTTAAACATTATGTTTGGTGCAAACTGAGTAGTTCCGCTTTATATTTACTGAAAAAGTAAAACGTCAAACCAAAATGAAATTTCTAAAACATGTTACCAGCTCAGATACACCGCTGTCGACAAATGACAGAGGTGATTTAACATCTGAAATACAGTAGAGAGAGAAATGGCATTTACATTTGGGATTATAGCTTTGACTTTTGTCTTTATTGCCATTGGTGTGTGACTTGTCAGTAGCCTCATAAAAGCACAGTCTCCAAAATAACGAGGAAAGGAAATGTCACAGTGAAATCATGAAATTAACATTTCAGAGCTGCTCTGCTCTAATCTGCCTGCTTAATAATTGGTTCGTGAGAGGACGTATTCAAAAGTGGTTTATGTCCTGTCACAGTAGATGTGGGAGATGTATCACCCCGGCCTGTGCAACACCCCCCCTTCCCACCCCGAGTTGCGTTTCCCCAGTTCCCGAAGTGAAACACAACTCCAGCGTGCGATCTGTGTCAGCGTGCGATCTGTGTTGGCGCTCATGCCTGTTCCAACCGCCTCGGACCACCCGGGACCACTGTGAACTGCCTTTGTGTAGAGTGACCAGTGAAATAAAATACACGCAAAAATATAAAATATACGTATTGGTTTTGAACAGGGGCCTGTTTCAGAAAGCAGGATTTCTTGCTTAGCTGGTTAACTTGTCGGATTTAAGATACCGCAGTTCAAATAGACTTTGTCTTCATTCACTTACATTTAACCCAGGCTAATTTAAATTCGACAAATTATCGAGCAAAAAATCCTTCTTGATACAGGCCCCAGAATGTGCATCTCTTAAAAATGAAGCGGCTGGTGCAATATGCATAACTTGTGAATATTGATACATATAAATACTATATGAGAAAGACATGTGCACATGAAATGGCCGGTGGTATTAGCCCGGTAAAAGGCATGTGTAGCTGCATGTGAAGTGCAGAAAAACCAGTGATATAGAGCCTTCATTAATAATTAGCAAGTATAAAATGAATTATTCTGCTCTGTGTACATTTGCTGTGTAGTTAAGGACGGGACGGTATTCATCAACAAACAAAACAATAACTATATATCAGTTTCGTTTCATCGCCGATCACAACAGCTTCTCAATACCACGAATGCAAAGATCGTACTTGTGGTCTTAGCAAGACCAGTCTTGCTAACTTGCCTTCCAACCGATGCACCCTTGATATTTGGGGCGGGGCAAGAACGACATCCGGGGATTTTTATCGCACTCTGTACATCTGTTTACTACTGGAACCGGTATTCGACAATAGAAGATGATGTAAAACGGGTACGTGAGAACATAAGTATGGTCAGCTACACATATTGAGAAACACTCCTGGTGTTTATGGTGGAGAAGCAGATATGATATTTGGAAGAGGGATCCATGTCTGGTTAGAAGCACAGTGCTAAACTGTCAATGAGATGTCAGGGTAGCATGTGCAGATCCTGCTGTAAGGTTTATATATGATTTTATTTTTATTGACTGCTTCAATTTTATGTCTAATAAGTTGTCTGTTAATCTATCTAAAACAGGAACCTTTGATATGCCTTAAAACAATCAGATAACGTGTAAATAGACACATGCTATTCATATTTTCGAGTTTTTTGCATATTTGGCTTGGATTGTGTCACGCCTGAATCCAGCCGGACCTGTTCGTGCGAGATGTGTGTTGTGTGTGTGTGCTAATGTGAGGTGTGTGTCGGTGAATCCCCAAAGGCCCTGATGATGTCACATCAGCTGATCAGGGCCTCCAGCCAATTCACACGCTCATTCACTCAGTTAACGATTCCATAACGGGGAGGTTGGGTCAGACCAAACCATCCATGCGCAAACCCCCACATTGGTTAAAAAGCTGCCTTTCTGCTCAGTCCAGAATGTTCGTTACACTTAATTAGCAGTGATAATGGTCAGATCGCATATATTCCATCCATCCATCCATCCAACTTCTAACTTCTTTTCCTGGTGGGTCATGGGGGGGCACCATGTATTATTATTATTTATTATTATTATTATTATTAATTATGATATAATTTTAGTAGACTATAATACTATAATTAATAATACTATTATAATACTGCAATTCTTTTAATCAATACTATAATGATTTTTATAATACTATATTTCTTTGAGATTTGTGTTCCTCGCTTGACTTTCTGGTTCCGATGGGCTCCAGTTAAAGGGCCACTTTGCCCTTCAACTCTGCTCCCATACCCCGCCGGCGCTGTTCGGGTCAGGTGCACCTGAAGTGGCGCCCAGCTGTTGGAAAGTGAGCGGTGAGAAGTGGCGCGCCAGCCCGGGCCCTGATAGTAATACGAGCCGGGTGGCCCGTGTGCCGGGGGCGAGCCCGCTATATATATCTGCCGGGTACATGTCCCGGTGTGGCGGCGTGGGAGGGGGGACTTAGCGGCTCCCCAGTGGCCAAAGATGAGCGATATGTGCTGAGACCAAAAGCGGCAGCAGCTGAGGAGGGAAGTTCTGGACTGGAGAAGCAGCTCTGACTCACCGTCAGCTGGACGCTTTTGACCACGTTTATCCCATTTTTGACCTGAATACACTGTTCATGCATATAAAATGGCAAAACTTGCCCCTGCAGAAAGTTTGCATATTCCGGCTCTCCAGACACTCCAGCTCACCCTTCAACTTTCAACTTTACTGTCTCCAGAGGCCAAACGGTTTTGCAGCAAGGCAACAAAAACAAACATAAAAGAACATAAAAACAAATACACCAGACCAACATGGCAAAGGGCACAGAATATCACAACAGAGATGTGACACAATGAGATTAAACTCCAGTTTAATCTCGTACTCAAAAGGTTTGTTGGATGAATCTGGGGGCACAACTTAATAATTTAAATACAAAGGTCTGTTTATTGGGGGGAATGAATGAAGTCAAATAAAATATTGGGGGACACATCCTCCCATCCACACGAGTTCCTATGCCCCTGTGTGTATATGCCCTACGATGGACCGACATCTCATTCAGCACATCCTCTGCCTTGCACCCCGTGCTTCCTGCTGTATACGTCAGGCTCACTGCGAATGCGTACCAAGTAAGCACTAACAGAAGACGGATGGATGTGTTGATGAGTTGCCTCATTGACCCCTGATATTGTCTCCTGCAGGACTTTTATGAATACCGGTAAGCAACAGAAGCCAGTGCTAACAGGCCAGAGGTTCAAGACCAGGAAAAGGGGTGAGTTCTTCACGTCCTCCCTCCTTTAACCGTCCGTCAACCAGAAACCAGGCTTTGATTGAGACAGCAAGAGACAGGTCTTAGTAGGAGCTAAAGATGTTTTTGACTGCACAATAACTCCCCCTTCTCCACAAACACACACACACCCTTCTTGTCATTCTAGAAGGCTCCTTTCTATTAATAGCATTTCCATCTTTTGGCAGCAGTCAGGTGTTGAACAGCTTTCTTATGGCAGTGTGATTACATGCCCGGAACTTGTGATTATGCAATTGTGTGTCCCACAAGCTCTCCCTGACAGCCCTTGAGAGCATTGTCTCAATGGTCGGGCATGAAACCAGGCGGACAGCGAACACAACAAGTCAGTCAGTTCAGAGTAGCTGAATTTTAATCAAAGCCAGAGCCTTTCTGCTTTGGAAACTCTTGCTCAGTGAAATGACCCCCAGTCATTCATTTACCAGGGAAGGGTTGTTTTTGCTATATTTTGTGTTGACTTTATTTGATTCGTTCAGGTTTGTTTTTCTCCCATGCGTGGGCATTTACAAGTGGAGTGCACTTATCAGGGAAAGGTTGTTTTTGTGTTTCTGTTTTGTTTTGTGTTGATTTTGTTTGATTCGTTCAGGTTTGTTTTTCTCCCATGCGTGGGCATTTGCTGGGGCATATTTATGCTTCTTCTGCAAGTTAAATGGATTAGACTTGATGGTTAAACACCCTGCAGGTCTAGGCCGGTTCCACATCACAAGCTCACATAGCACCAACGTACTTAACCAACATTGTTCAGCTGTGAGCAGTTTCCCTGTAAATGTCAATGAACACTGTAAGAGCAGCATACCTTAATTATATCTGAATGAGGTACATATGTGCTAAATTCTGAAAGCCACCCTTTGTATTTCTTTCTCAAAATTCCCATCTACTTTGCACATTTTCCCCTTCTGTTATGAAATAGATTCTCTGCATTCAGAATCATGGAAATCTAATCTAGATTTATTGTAGGAGCACTGGCTCTGTGTGAAGTTAGCATTAGCACTGCAGGCAGCAGTTCAGGGTGATGTTACCATTAGCATTGCAGGCAGTGGTTCAGTGGGATGTTAGCATTAGCATTGCAGGCAGTGGTTCAGTGGAATGTTAGCAGTAGCACTGCAGCCAGCAGTTCAGGGTGATGTTAGCATTAGCACTGCAGGCAGTGGTTCGGTGGGATGTTAGCATTAGCACTGCAGATGGTAGTTTTGGATGATGTTAGCATCCAAAGCAGGCAGAGATTTGACATGGATTATGAATACAGTCTCCTTGACATTGGGTAAGTCACCTGCTCACGTTCTGCTCTTTGCCTCACTTGTCCAGATGAAAAAGAGAAATTTGAGCCCACGGTGTTTCGAGATACGATCGTCGGGGGCCTCAACGAAGCAGGCGGGGACCTGGATGCTGTAGCCAAGTTCTTGGACGCAACCGGTTCGAGACTTGACTACCGTCGCTATGCCGACACGCTGTTTGACATCCTCATCGCCGGGAGCATGCTTGGTAAGCCGGCCCTGTGGTCCTGCCTCAGATGTGCAGACATGGGCAGAGATGTAGGTGGGTGGCGCAGGAGGGCACTCTAACTTTCCATCAAGGCTGTCAGATGTGTGTGGGATCATTAACACCAGATGGATGCCCTTTGACATTGGTGTTCGTCACTAATGCTCCTGTTGTCAATGTGAAAGCAAACAAGGGTTTATTTCAATTCAACACATCCAACCATCCGTCTGTCTTTCTTAGACACAAATCCAGTGTATTGATTCTGGCACCTATCCTAGGAAACACGGGGCACAAGGCTGTGGGGCAGCCTAGACAGGATGTCAAGTCCTTTAAAGGGCACATACACTCTATAAACTGTGTGAGGATACCAGAGTACCCTTGAAGAATCCAATGCGAATAGGGTGAGAACATGCAAACTGATCTCCCAGGACCCACAACCGTGGAGGTGTGAGGCCACAGCACCCTCTGCTGACCCCCCCAATCCTCTGAGTCAGAAGAAAATGGAACCTCCCACATTACCCAATCACACGACGTCTGCGTTTCCCACAGTAGCAGCTCTGAGGCCCAGTTACATCAGGGACACTGTAACTCAAGGGCAAACACGATTGCACAGATTATGTGGTATTACAATGTAAGTCAAAGGGATCTGCAGCGCACGGTGCATTATGGGTATTACAATGTTAGTCAAAGGGATCTGCAGCGCACGGTGCATTATGGGTATTACAATGTTAGTCAAAGGGATCTGCAGCACACGGTGCATTATGGGTATTACAATGTTAGTCAAAGGGATCTGCAGCACACGGTGCATTATGGGTATTCTCTACTGCAGACCATGACACACTCTGCTGTACATAAGCACTATATCTAAGTACTTCTAGCCTAAAACAAAGATTGCCTTTTAAGTAGTTTTATTATGCATTTTATTATACCCTTGGCTTCTATTAGTGTTTGGGTTCTAAATTTCTAGATACGCCTCGGGGCTAGATTATGCTTTTACTACCTACGATCAAGCCCCTGTAGTACATAGCCTTATTTTAACCTTTTAAGAAAACAATTACTAAATATCACTAGAAAAACTATATTATGTTACTGTTAATCTCTTTTACTTTAAAATACTCCAACCAAAGAGCAGTGTAATAACTTTCCCAGCATACACTAACACTTCTAAGGGGATTTTAATTCCTATAAGAACATAAGAACTATACAAACGAGAGGAGGCCATTCGGCCCATCAAGCTCGCTTGGGGAGAACTTAACTAAT
>JAODKF010000051.1:549933-579646 GCA_026779585.1 Mormyrus proboscirostris | reverse complement strand
CAGAAAATACAGCAAACGGTTCATGAAGCTTCATTTGAGCATCACTACCCTTAACCCTCCGTTGCTCCAGGGACTGTCAAACCCAGCATTCTCAGATGTGGATAAAAGCACCTGCTAAATAGATGTAAGAAATAGTAAATAAAAACATTGTATTAATAATTTTGGTATTGTAATAAGGGTACAAAATAACTTAAACAGGACTACGGAACAGGGGCATTAAGGAGCAGAATAGGGAAGCTGGCTTTAGTATTACAGATATCTGATTAATTGAGAGCCACCTGAGAAACATCATCGTATGAAAGTGCTGAATTAGCTTTGCACGTAACTGATGTACCAGACCGAGCCTGGATGTTACGTGATTGGCCAAATTCCGACGACCTTTAACGCGGTGTGACACTGCAGCGAATCAGCAGCTGTGCTCCGGCGAGCCGCAGGCACGCTGTCCAAACAGCAGCAGCGCTTACGGTAATGGGCTCTTGTCTATATTTAGCCTCCTGAGTTATTGGCATCGTTCCTCCGGCCTGGAGAGCAGTCACCCTGACTGGGAACAGGCTGCTCTCCTCACAAACGAGCCTTGACGGACCCTCCCACTCTACCCCACCGAACAACCCTGTTTGCGTGACATCATAGACTATTCATTCATGAAATACCTCAGAAAATGCTGGCAAAATATCAGTCAATCTCATCTATCACACCTAAATATTTAATAATTTGCCTCAGGTTATTTTCTATGGGACAATTCATTAATATTTTGGTGTCCTTTCTGTGCTGCCTGCATAGAATTCCCTTCCCCTGCCTTCCTTCCACATGACGGGTCACTTTCTTATCCTTTATTAATATCATTTGCTTGTCACACATTAACAAGTGACATGTGACAATGCAGCATCCTCAGCTGAGCCTCCTGACTCTGTTACGAAGGTGAGGATCCATCGTGAAACCATTGAGTTTTTTTTTTAATAATAATAATCAATACTTCATTGACCTCTTTGTGCGGTGTGTTTAGCAATGTTGCCTCACACCTCCAGGACTGAGGGTTCAAGTCCCATCTTGTGGGTCGGCGTACAGGTCTGAGGGTTAAGACGGAAGGTCACCGGTTTACGCCCCAGGGGGCCCGTACTGATTTCACCATTGGGCCCTTAACCCCCAATAGCTGCAGGAACTCTGCTTCTCAATAATATGTCAGCTCTTGCGAAATAAATAAACGAAAATGATTCGAAAATGAGGAGGTTTTTCTAGAAGTGAGCTAAATGAATGGAGTGTGATACATTGCATTTTTAAAAAAGGTTTACATTTGCAGGCCTTACAGAAAATGGTCTTTTGCCGATTTAAATGGGTGTAACAGATCTGAAGGCACACAAGTATCTAGCAGCCTGAAAATCTAAATTGCATATTTACTTTAAATGATTACTGGATGTAAATTAGACTTCTGTGCATATGCTGCTTGTCACAGCTTCTGGGAACGTTCACACTGTTTCTTTTTAGGTGTCAGATAAAGTCTGCTGACATCTTCAAGTGCCAATTGAAATTTGATTTATTTCAGGAATGCTAAGTGTCTGCCAGTGTGTACCGTCCTCATCGCTGTCATTTTGCTGTTGCCGTTACTTTATTGTATTGTATTGTATCTGTCTGTATTGCAGAGCATCCTCAAGTGTGAGAAAGGCGCTATATAAATAAAACTTATTAATGCTATTATTCATTATTTCTTTTAGATTCTGGGAGTGTGGCTGACCTACAGGTATCGGAACCAGAAGGATCCCCGTGCAAATCCAAGCGCTTTCCTGTAACTGTGTGTGTTTGAGTTTACATGGGGTTTAATCACTGCACTATTTTGAACTTTTCTGAATGTTTTTCTTTATTTGTAAATGAAGTCTGTCTGCTTGGGCTTCATCCGGGAGGCGTCGCGCTCGTTTGTGCCGCTGGCCCGTCTCGTGACCGAGTAGCGCATTTCAGTTTGAGTGGCTTGTGACGTGTGCTCCAGCGCCCCCTACAGGACACTTCGGAACCTCCGGGATAACGAAATGCGTCACTGCAGAAAACCGGATAGGATGCTTGGATGCCGCCTTTTGAAAAGCATGGCCATGAGTGCAAAGAACTAAAGCCAATTATTATCAGACATCCATCCTGTAGAGCACATGCTGGGGGTAACAGCTAAACACTGCTAAACAGGAATGCTATGGTAGTGTAGCATAGTGTCGAAAGTGCATGCCTGACTGGTTATTTTTCACTATGTTCGTAGGGTGTATCTGGATAGTGCAATAAATGAAGAAGGCCCTGCTGTGTGTGTGCATACCGTGGAAGTTGTTGCCCATGCTTGGTGGATTTTTACTCGCACTTCTGCATTTTGTGCGGATGCGCACATTAGTATGTATTGACATTCCCTTCGAACCCGGTGTCACTCCACGTTAGTGCATTAGCTGATGAATTTAGTTTGTTGATTTAGACCGTAGCTTAAAAAACAAAAGAAGGAATCTAGGGAAATTAGGAAGTAGTGGCTAGTCTGGCTTTGTTTATCGTCGCTCTATTAACCTGATAGTCCAGAGTTTGCTGCTCAGTATTTTTGCAAGTGGATTATGATTGTGTGTGTGCGTGTGCGTGTGTGTGTGCGTGCGCGCGTGTGTATGCAGCCTGCCTCAGTCTCCGAAGAGCGACGTGTGTTCGCTTCATTCTTGCATGAATCCTTTTATCCTGATGGTTCTGTGAACTACGTAACTTTAAACTTTGTAAATTGCAATTAAAAAGAACAAGGATTTGACACACCGTGACGGGAATGAGCTTTGTCCCAGTGCTGTTGCCATTATGTGACACCGCTGCCACATGTAGTAATTCCGGCAAGCTCCTTTTACGTCAAAATCTTTGAATCGGGGACACGGTTGGGTTGACGACTGAGGCCTAGAAGTCACATGATCAGTACACGCAGTAAATGGAGTGTTATGGTATCTTTCTGAGTACTTACTGCACATTACATGATCACATTCCACAAAGGTTAAGATGGTTTAAATGGCTATACGTGGGCTGTCGTCAGTGAAGAAAATATGTCGGCCAATGATAAAAATGAATCTTGCTTTAAATTCACAACTAATGAAGGTAGCTAGCTATCTAGTTATGAGTATTTCAGTTAACTAATAGATAATTTAAATTAGTTATTAAAATAAGCTGTCTTAGTTTGATAGAATTTGACAGGGAGTTAAAAAAAAATACAAACCTTGAATCACCTTTGTGTGCCAGTCAGCTTTAGGAAACTGAACTGGCTTTGTGTAGATGCCGAAAAAATAATGGAGAACTTCCTTGTGCCTTCGAGGCAAACGGCATTTTTTGCATCACTTTCTGAGAACCCTTCACCAAAACCCGCCTCTGCGAACAATAGGCGATGCATTATGTTTTCGCTCGTCGTAGAAGACTGGAAAAGCAGAGATTGGGCTCTAGATGTAATTCTTGGCAGTGATAGTGTGGTACCTGCAAGTGCACATTGCCGTAGTTACGCAAAGTCGGGACGTGCCCCTCCCGCTCAGGTCAGTTCAGTTGCATTCCTGCGGCACTCGGCCATGAAGACCAGCAGACACAGCAGAAGCACTTACATAATGACGTCCAGCCGTCCCAAATATCACTTGCCGGATGCAACAGAGAGGCATTCGAAGTGGTTTCCATGGAAACGAGATTATCCCCGGATATTCCACAAGCTCATCATTTTGGTAACCCGGCAACCCCTCCCCGGTGGAAAAGTCATATCATTTCACGCTGGCCCCATACATACAGACTCCGGCCCCCCCGGGTATCATGTTTTCTTACTCGGCCTGTTCATTAAATAGGTAGAATTATTGACTCAGACAAAGAATGTAAGCTAAGCATCCAGTAGGGCTTGGCAGGGAGCCAGGATGACAGGTATTAAAAAGCAGTTTGTCAAGGAAATGTTAGCTACCAAACTGAATCGTGTCATTCGATGACTTTACAGCAAATCGTGATCACTGGGTCTTTGAAATTTCTTAAAGCTTATCAAAAAAAACCACTTCTGCATATTTTATTATAGAGCTATTTAACCATGTATCTGCAGATTAGTGAATATTATCAAAATGCTTTAAGATGACAGAAATCACGTAGATCATGCTTTCTGCTCTGTGAATGGGCTGTTTAGCTGCTTTTTCATTAAGATAGCATTTCTGCTTCTTTTTTTTATTAACATATTACACGTATGGTAAACTTTAGCAAAAGATAAAAAAATTACCCGATTGCACATTTGCAAGTTTTCAATCTCAACAAACCACTTATGGCCAGCTGTCATTGAGCTCCATGTATATCACATCCAGAAGAAGCCATTAAAGCCAGGAGACGCAGCCAAATGAAGAGACACATTTATTAAAAAGACAGATACATAAGTAGGATGATAAAACACAATGCATGAATAAGTTGAACAATGGAAGTATCAATGGACAAGGATCCCTTGAAACTGAAGACGAAGTATCCCAGTGCTTGGCTTTTTCACCAGTAAACATTTTCATGACCCTTGAGCCTGAGAACTTGGAGGCCATAGGTCAAAGGTCACAGGCACACATGGTGCTCTCACAGCTCTGTCTTCAGCAGCCTCTTAGCCTTCTTCATGTTGCTTACCACTGAGAAATGGAGAAAAAGGCAAATGTGGCCCTCATTTGCTCTTAAAGGTTTGTTTCATTAGTGTGCAGCAAGCACACATTAAATGTTATTATGCTCTTCATTAGCTGCGGATCCTTTCTCATTATTCCGTATTTATTTTGTAATGACTGAGACTTAGGGACAGTTTCTACCCAACTACAATGACACTCATGAACAATCAG
Organism: Mormyrus proboscirostris; assembly: GCA_026779585.1. Taxonomy (NCBI): domain Eukaryota; kingdom Metazoa; phylum Chordata; class Actinopteri; order Osteoglossiformes; family Mormyridae; genus Mormyrus; species Mormyrus proboscirostris. The sequence goes on along the minus strand of JAODKF010000051.1, from coordinate 574,841 downwards.
TAACCTTGTGTCGCCTCCTCTGCTACCTGCACATATTTTGCCACTGTCTTCATTTATTCTGGTCTTATTTATATTCACTTCATCATTATATTCACTTATTCATTGTGTGGTTTTTTTTGTCTTCTTGTCTGTGTTCACTATCTGCAGGGGTCCATGCAAGTAAGCATTTCATTGTACATGATGCTCGTACTCGCACATATGACAATAAAGGAATTGAATTGAATCGGAATGTTATTATGCTCTTCATTAGCTGTGAATCTTTTCTTATTATGTTATATTTATTTTGTAATGACTGACTGGTCCGTTGGGTCATACTCACGGAGGCTGATGTCAGAGGGCTCGTACGCATATAAGCGGTTAGAGTATCTTCCCGCGATGTCAGCTCTCACAGTCATGGAGGGGTCTGGAAGTGACAAATAAATGGAACACACTCTCAGAGACACCATTTGGAGGACACACTTTTGACTGTGGAAAGTCTGAGCATGCAAAATTTCAGGTCAACTTACCAACGAAAAGGATTCTAGGAACATACTGCCCGTCAGGGGAAAGGTGCTTGTCTGTGGTCTCATACTGTTGATAAAATAGAACAATGTTATTTGCATATTACACTGATTCACCATCTAGCAGAAAGAGTGGCTTAAATGCCAGTGTTTAAATATGTAACAGACTAAACCATCATAAAACTCTAATTTTCATCAGTTTCATTTTCTTAACTTTTTGTACTCCTAAATTGTGTAATTCCTTTATTCGGCACTTCCAATAGACCCTTGTTCATTGCTCAGTGATCAATACATTTGGTGTGTGCCTCAAAACAGACAAAAAGCAAACATACGACTAAGTTCAGGATGATGAAGTCCTCATCCGCCATCTTCTGGATCTCATTGTGTTCAGCAAATGCCTTCTTAAGAGCTGGATGCAACAAAGATAACAGGGTGTGACTTGACCCTTCTTCGTAATGTCATCTCAGATTTGCACACTGCTCTAGGACGTCATCATAAAATCCAGCTTCTTAGCATAATGCTCTAATATTCAGGCAGAAATATGTTTTGGTTTCAATTAAGTTTCAGTTTTCCTACTGAATTGTGAGGAGCAGACAGACTGCATGTTCCTACACAGCCTCACTGATCTTAGCAGTGCAATCGCCACTGGGTCACTTTTGAATAAGGTACCCACCCATTTTCCAGCCACTCGCAGTGTCGTAGGGATTTATATTTACATTTGCTGGGCAAACTGCCATCAATGTATCTAATGCCACTGACTTCTGTCAACAGAATTTATCTTGAGTTTTATTAAACAGAGAAGTAATTGGGGAAAATATCTATGACACACACACACACACACATACACACATACACACACACTGTTTTATATATCCTAGTCATTAAGTTAAAGCTGGGACATAATGATAGATATCAAGCAAAAAAGGAAAAAAAATTGAACTGCATTGTGGGATATCAGGCTTACCCAAGCTGTGTGGACAATCCTCCAGGTGAAAGATCACCATTACAGGCTTGTTACTAAAGAAACAGAGAAATCTTGTATTTAATATTTAAATGCATTTAAACGTATACATTTATGCAATTCATGTTATTAAATATAAAATAAAAACATGTTTTACAGGCAATCAGACTTACAGAGCCTCATGACTTACTTTGATCTGGATCTGAACAAAGCCTCCTCATAGGTCTGAGCCCAGATGAGCTCATCACCCCACCCTAAGCAGAGGGGGGGGGTGAAAACTGGTCAGATGTGTTATAGTGGAATGACCAGACCCTGTCCATTGGTGCAGGACCCACAGTGATATATAATCTCTCTATGCATCAATTCCCATCAAAACTCAATATGGATCAACAATCCACTCGATGTGGTTCATTCTACTTGTCTTTGTCTGTTTTGATGTAAAGGGGACGTATCAGTGATAGGAGAGATTTTCGGCCAGTGCAAAGCTAGTGTAGGTGTGGAGAGGGGCAGGTGAGACACTGGAGAGACGGAAGCGGGATCAGCGGCAGCTCACCTCTGGAGAGCGTCTGGGGGACCCTCTTTGGCTTCGGCGTGGCCTGTTTGTCCAGTTTCCCCAGTGAGGAGGACACAGCCACCAAGACCACCAGAGCAGACAACAAGCCCTTCATCATGCTGTCGAGTTCCCTTAACGACAGACATGGACATTCATATCACTGTGAAGCCCACAGTCCTTCAAGACGAGTCGTCTAATGTCCTGTTCATGTAATGCAAAAGCTAGCAAATGCTACATATGTATTTTATCACCGAACGTGAGGCTGGAGGTTCTTGGGAAAATCAAGAATCAGAGAAGACAGTTGTTTGTAATGCAGTAACCCTGAGTAAGATGAAATAGGTCTTTGTCTGTCTTACCTGTTAACACTGCTGCCTTTGTGTATGCGCTGGTGTTGACTTCAGGTCCTGCTCTGTCAGTGCTACACTATCGCTCTACTTTTATACAGCCGCTCACCTGCTAGCCCCGCCCCCAGCTGTGCCGGAATGTGGGAACCTATCAGCATGGGAGACCATTATGATGCCACAAGCACCGGCATTCAAAAATTTTACATTTTCTTTCCTCGCTGTTTCAATGTTGTTCGGACCTGATAATGGAAGTGATTTTGGTCCGAAGCTTGTGAATTTAAATGAGAAAATTTGTCCAGCAGAAGTTCAAATAGTGAGTTCTGGCACTTGTCCAAGGACAAGTAAGCATAAATCGGTAGCCCATCATGCTGATTGGTCGCTTTCCTATTGGCTACGCTCAGGCACGTAAGAATGCTGTGTTTTGAAAGGGCTTCAGATCGCTACGGAGATTAGAGTTGTGATTCATTTTAAGCCCTTTTACTATTTCCTTTAACAAATACCTTTCTCAACAGGGACTTACATTTTTTATTCATAAAGTTGAGAGTTTGACTGAATGCCTCACTCAAAGGCACACCTGCAGTCCCCCTTCTAGGCCACAAAGCAGAGACCTTCAGAACCAGTATTCATGACCATTATTCTACCTGCTCCTAGGTCATGTGACCTCTTTAAATTCATTATGCACACATAAACTGCTGAATCACATTATGTTCAATAGCTGGTTTTTATCTTTAATATGGCTGGAACTTATCTAGGTTCCACCTATTAACCACAGTTATAAACCTATGAAGATTCTAACTAAAGATGCAAAGTTTTGGACCAAATCCTCCAAACTGGTGTGTTTGAATTTGCTGAGAAGTCAAAGGAGACCCAGCTATGCCTGACAACTCTGCATTCACTTCAGATTCGCTGTGTTGCACGTTCCCTCTGTATTCCTGTTCTAAGATTGCTGAGAAGTGCTCAGCAATGCTTATTTTGCAAAACGTTACTTGCTTTAATAAATCCACAGAATGATATTTTTTCAGTGTCCACAGTTCAGGGTCTTGCATTAAGAACTGGCACGCAGTGCACAGCCGACGTCGATAAGTCCCCCTCCTCGTTCCCGGCTCTGCACAGCTATCGGAGAGGCTCCCGCGCCAAAAGATAATTAAGTTAGACAAAGTCACGATCCAGTCCGGACAACAGCTCCTCCAGAGCTGAGGCCACAGACTTGGGGATAGTATGACGGATGCATAAAGGCCACCATTGTCCAGGGCCCAATCCATATCGGCTCCACAGACTTCAGACTTGAGCTTACAGACTTCAGATCTGAATGGAGGGATGAATGAATTCTCTATGACATCATCCCTCTGGATACGCTTCATGAAATGGGCTTTATTCTTTTATTCATTTGTTTTTCTCCTGATGGGTGTCTGATATGGCTTTTTTGACAGTATCTCTTAAATATTACTGTAAGGTACTAAAGCAGACAAATAAAGTGTTTGGACAGTGAACAGGTATTCCGGCTCTCCACCCCCCCCCCCCCATCCCCGTCAGTTGCTACCCAATGCTGATGTCATTCCAGAAAAACTGGTTGTTTACCCAAACTGCCGCAAATTATTTCAACGGCAGAGGTCACTTTCCCGCAACCGCTTCCCAGATCCATCTCGGCCAGGGAGTGGCCAGAGCAGACGTCAACGACCGGCTAGAAATGCAGGCAGCTCTCACTGCGAAATGCTCAAACTGCCCTTCCATCTTTCTCTTCTTTAGAAGGCTGCCGTCTTACATCCTGGTCAATATTTGCCGAGGAAGCGGGCCACTCCTCTTCACACACTGAAGCCTGGGGCTGTCGCGTACCCCTCCCTGAGTACACGGATCTGACCAGCCGAGGAGGGCGGATCTCAGCAGGATCCGCAGGAGCTGCGATTGGACGGACTCTAACTGACTCCCCAGGAACAAAAGGAGCCAGAACTAGGGGGCCGGTGACGCCACACGACCGTGAGGAAATCCGTTAGCCCCCTTCTCTTGGCTCAAGTTTTGTGTCACTAATATGCAAAATAAAAAACGGCCTTGCTTCTACTGGAATAAATGAATGGAAGATGAGACGCTCAAAATCCATAGGTTGTCATTAAGCCATTCGATTGTACGGGGAGGCCGTGTGTACAGGACTGTGCAAAAGTCTTAGGCAGCCAAAGGAGATGATGTTTGAATGATGCCTTTGATTTTGTGTCTGTCAGAGTGTGTCAGCTTTGCGATTTAAGAACCTCAGCCCAGTATCCGCTGCAGCCAGGTGAAGAGCTCATGTGTTTTTCGTACTTGCCTACTAAGGGGATTGATAAGGAATAAATAGGTAAGTAGTTGGAAGCTGGATGAATAGATGCGCTCGAGATTTTTTTGTATAAAAGCATTAATCCATAGTTTCGAGATGGAGACAATTTAATGCTAGACTGACAACCAGTAGATTAAAGTTTTGATAAATTCATATATTTTGGAAAATGCACGTTCCACACTCATTTTTGTTATAAAAATGACAGGCATATGGGTCAGAACTTTTGGAATGTTTCTTAGGATTTTGTACATATTTTTGGAAAATTAATGCACTGTGGTTTTACCATAATATTCAAAAGGCCTAAGAAAGTCACAGATACTAAGAATCACACCTCATAGTCGTAATTCTAAAGGAGAAAATATCACAAGAATGTTAATCATACTTAAGCAGCAGAGGGCGCTATTTGTAAAATGCACAAGAAAGACAAAGTCTTTCACGCAATTTAATAAAACAAAATATCTCCAACATGAGCAGTTGAGCCACATTTATTTAATACATGTACAAAATATTTATATCAACAATATGGATATGTATATGAATGTGTGTAGCCTTTTTATATATATATATATATTATATACAAACACAATCTCTTCAATACAAACTGAGCATTTTCTGATAATAAATCAAAATGTATCACTGTCAGAATCATTATCAAAATAAAAAATAAAAATCAAACCCAAAATGACATTATAGTCCCACAAGAGACAGGAAGGCCAATGTTTTCACAGAAAACACTTGTATCATTCCCCCTGATCGACGCCCAGAATGAGCTCGCTTTAACACTGTCACAGTACGTAAAAAAAAAAAAAAAACTCAAAAGGAAAAGAGTGAAAGATGGCATATACAATGATGTACTAAGGATAGAGGGATTCTTCTGAGCCGGCCATAGTGAGTGGGTGTGAGCATGAATGCACTAGAGGGCTATTAAACACTATCCACTTTACACTATAAACACTATAGCATCCGACAGTCGATTAAAGCAGCCTCAGAAAAAATGCAGCAGCGTTCAGCTATTCCAGTTAGACGCAGTGCCAGCTGCTTCACTTCCACCTCCATACTGCCGTCAGGCTATATGACTGAACCAAGGAACACCAAAGCGGAGAAGGTTAGAGGCACCCAAATCATTCAAGGGAACCTTCAAATATTCTCACAAACGTGACCAGAAAACAAAGGCTGGGAAGTTCAATCAGAAATTTCCATACCACCCGTATGACATTTGCTTGGACAGAACAACTTATATCATCAACATGCCAAGCGACATCAGTACACTTCTACAACGGGGAGCGTATATTCCACAGCACATTGATTAAGGTCTCCCATCCAAATGTCCCTGAATAAAATGCATTATCTACTGCAAACTCCATGCAGACATTTGTCTGTCGTGCACCAACTGGCAAGACTGTGGATGCAAGTTTGCTGGCCAAAATGAGGAAAGATGAATTAGGGAAAAATAAAAAAAACTGTACTGTTGCTGTCTGTATAAGCAGCGGACAAGCTTTGCAATGAAAAGTAGGACTGAGCAAAAGGAGTCGCCACCATTATATATTGTGCATAACAGACACTGATTTCAGAAAAATCGATTGTCTCTGCATCACAGCAACTAATGCAAGAAAAATGTGGTTGCCAGCAACCCCACGTAAGGCATAACGACAGGTCACTTTCCAGCAAAGATCCAAGTGACCTTAAACATCCGGTAAATGGTTCCCCTGGTGGTGGCAACACCTTTAAATCAAAAGCGGTCAAATATGGTGAGACAAAACCTGAGACACAATGAGGCCGTTTAGAGTCCGGCATCGCTAACCATGGTTAAATCGGATTTTAAATAATAGGGCCTACACAACATTTATGGTCTTTTAGGAGGCACTGGGCTCCTCTCTGGGCCTGATGCTGGTGCATTCAGTGAATACCTTTTTCCCTCGGGGAACTCAAGCTCAAACTAAGGAAATTACAGCAGGAAATGCTGTTCAGTGGAACACAATTCAAGAAACTCAAAAGCACGCATCTCTGTGAGAAACACTAGACTGAGGAAGGGGTATAAACATGTGCCTATTTGCTAAAAGGACCACAGTTTAACCTCCCTGACAAGCCTGAAGTTTTGATAAGATAAAGAACAGGAATGAGAGCCAATAGCTCAGTGCAAAGTGCAGGGCACGACATATAGGGGTACAGATGTCGAGCCATCATGGTTTTTGCATACTACATCCAGTGTGTCTGTGGTTTATCACAGTTGGTTGAAAATTATTATATCGGTTTGAAGACAACAGTAAAAAGAATCTACATGTCTCAGTCCCACATGGGTAGACTGGCTCAGGACAACACTGCAGCTCCTTCACATCTGGGTGACTGTCCAAAAACAGCAAAGCAAAGGTAGGCATGATTCTCAGGCATGTCTCCATTCACCAACATCCAGAGCCAAGTTCAATGATTAGAAAAGCCTCACAGACAGAGACCAAGAGTGAGGGACAAAAGGAATGAGAACGATAACACTCAAGTGGTCGTGGTAGAAAACACTATGTCCAAGAACCATGGGGAGGGGGGGGATCAAGGACGTTCGGCTTCGGCGTCACCTTCAAAGAGGGGGGTGAAATGCAGTAGTAAACCCCTACAGGGAGAGTGGCGAGCAGTCACTGTGAGCAGAAAGAGGCAGGATGAGCAAGTCCAAAGCGGCTCTTTGCAGCTATATATTCCAGGTGAAAAAAATAATTGCTAAACCAAATGGAAGAGGATTTCAGTAAACCGCTTCACCCAATCCTCCATGACTCCTATTTCCTTAATCTTTTTATCATCATCGTGAGTAATCATTAATAAATAGGTGACTAAGGTCTCCTTAAATCTGTTCTGTCAGGCACACAGGCCGAACAGCAGCAGCACTGTCGGGTCGCCGTGGGTAGCAGCTGCGATCTTCAAGCAGATCCATCTTAGTGGCACATTCAATGTCTTTCAGTGTCTTTTAGTGCGATGGGGGGGGGAGGTTGCTCAGGGTAGGGGTGGTCCGTTCACTCCGGGGTGGTAAAAGGCACAGTTGTTCTCATACCGGCAGTTTCCCTTCATCATGAAATGCCTGCAAACGGGCCGGTTGGACATATCTGCAGAAGGGAGAGAGAGGAGGTTCAGGTCAGCAGGATCGCCGATGGTTAGAGGACAGGCTTTCAGGTCCACCGCCTATGAGGGACTTCCTACCTCCCATATGCGAGTTGTTGTGTCCCCCTCCACCTCCTCTTGGGGGGCCGCCACCTCCCCGTCCGCCACGACCTCGGTAACCCTGGTCTCCACCTCGGTAACCCTGCTCGCCACCTCGCCCGCCACGTCCGCGGTGGTAATGGCCGCCGCCACCGCGATGGGGGCCGCCCCTCATAGGTTCCTCGTTCCAGTACCCTCCGTCTCCACCACGGGGGGGAGGTGGGGGTGGGCCCATCATCCTGGGACCACCGCCAGAGGCAAAGTGCGGGCCATGGCCATGGGGAGGCGGGGGGTGGTTGTAGTGGGGCCCGGAGGGTGGCTTGTTGGGCGGGTAGCCGCCATTCATGGGCATCTGCATGTTCATGTTGTGGTTCATGTTGACGTTGGGGCTGTGGCCCAGCAGGCCGGTGCTCACTGGGAAATTACAGGGGGCGGGATTTGGGTCAGATACAATGCATACAGCTGTTACAGAGCCTCACCGACAAAGACAGGGACACGGATAATGTCACGCAAGGGTGGTGCGCAAACCAACTAACAAATCAGAGAGTCCGTTAAGGGAAGCCAACCTGGGGGGGGTCCAGCGGGAGGGGGCTGGTTCTGAGTCTGCTGCAGGGAGCCTAGCAGCTGCTTGATCTTGTGAGAGAAATCGGGCTGCTTGATCAGGTCCTCCGGAGACTGACTGCTTTGCGCACCCTGGACGATCAGACAGGAAGTGGTCATGAGGGGCACAGGTGACTCCGTAAAGACCGAGACAACATACTGTCCGCCAGCCACTTACCATGATAGAGGTGAGCAGTTCCTGTACATTGACAGTGGGGGTGCTGGTGTTGTTGGGAGCGGCTTGAGTCTGGGGGCTGCGCCCACTGTTGCCCAGGCTGCCCATCAGGTTAGCCAGGACAGGGGGCAGTTTGGAGCCCTCGGTGGACGCAGCAGCAGAGCTTGGCTGGGGAGAGGTGTCCATGGGCTCCATATAGCCATCATCCACAGAGGAAGAGTCCTGTCAAGAGGCGAGTATGAGTCAACAGTGTGCCAACAGCAGGGAAGACTTCCACATGCAGACCGATGAAGGACTTACCTCATCCAGAGGTATAAGGCGAGGAGGCGTGGGTTCATAGGGCTCGGGGTCTGGCTCATGCGGGCTATCAGGGACACTATGAAGAAGACAAGAACCTCCATTATTAACAGATAGACAGACAAACAGCCATACAAGCCTGTCAGCTGCATATTTAACAATCACTCCCGAGACCCTGCCATGAAATGAACACTGCAAGTACCTCTCTTTGCTCAGGAAGATCTCCTGCAGGATGCCCATCTCTCGTTCCTTCTGGGTGTGCTTCTCAGTACTATTGGCTCCTGGGGTGACCAGGCAGCCAGATGGCATCAGGGGTTGAGGAGGAACCCAGGGCACCCTCTCCTCCATGGTATCATGGGAGAGTCGCCGGGCCTTCTCAAACGTCTGTCTGTCCATCATCAGCTCCCGCCGTGCCGCTTCTCCAAAGTCCTTGATCTTGTTGACGTTGACTAGGGGGCAGGAGAGACGTACTGTCAGGGCACATGCACAGTCCACACATGAAAGGAGCAAGAAGGGGTCTATGCAAGGACGAACAGCTCTCTCTGCTACTGACCTCTTTCTGTCTCATCCAGGTCAAAAAAGAAGTATTCCTTCAGCTGGTCTTCCTCAGCCCAGCGTACGCTCTTCTTCTTCTTCCCTTTCTTGGTCAGCTGGCTTTCCTCCTCACCGCGAGGCTCTGATAGGGCGTTGTGTTTGTCCCCTACAGCACAGAGAGAGAGACATGGCTAAAGCTCCATCTGCCAAGCACAGGATATCAGAAAGTCTCGGAAACTGCGGCTCCATCTATAACTCAGACACACACACTTGGTAACTGTGATACTTTCAACTGTCTGTTGATCCTAAGCAGATCTAAAATGCAACACTTAAGGAGTTCAAAATCCCAAAGACCTTACTGAAAGCATGAACAATGAGGGAGTCTCACCCGTATCCATGGCTTCCGCCTCCTCATGAGGAATCGGCGTTCCAGGCTGCTCCAGGTCCGCGGTTTCGTGAGGGGGAGTGTGGGATGCTAGACCATCGGGAGACGAGGGTTTTGCTTGGGAAGGATAAGCACCGGGTTTGCTGTCAAAAGGACAAGGCTGGGGGAGGAAGAACGAGACATGAACGGCGAACAGGACCACTGACGTCTGACAGCACATTAACGCTGCAACAAAAAAGCCTGAGATATAGATGACGGACAACTAGGGCTGTACCTTGTTTGAGGTCGGAGATGCTGCCTTCTTCTTCTTTTTGATTTTGATTCCAGGCACCGGAGCTGAATTCAGAGCATCCAGGAAGCCTGTACACTCCATCGCTGTAAGAGAAGCCGCGCACGGTTGAGGGAAACCCACGTAGAGTGTATATTGCCTGACACAACCTCATCGGGGAAAGTCACATGTAACCATAAAGTTAGAGGTACTTACGCTGTGCAGGAATGATCTTGACTTTGATTTCTTTGGTGGAATTTGGTGTCATGTTGAGAGGCTTGTACTTCTTCTCCACTGGAGGGTTGTCACATGAGGTGGCACTAGGAGGAGATAGCGGAGCTCAGGAAACATACTGACAGAGAACATATAAAAGCAAGCCTAGATGGGGGGGGGGGGGGTGGAATTCCAGAGATCTCCATAGGGTTATAAAAGAAGAGACTAGTTACCTGGGCCTCTTGAGCACAGCTGGCTTGATGTTGTATTTGTCTCCCAGCTGGGGCATGACGGGGGCCTTCTTCGTCAGGACTGGAGTGGGAGTTTCCACCTCTAATCCTGTAGGGAACATGCAGAGTTTGAACAGGGAACACAAGAGCCTCTGCGTTTTTGGGTTAAATGACGGCAAGAAGGACTAGCTGCCAATACTGGGATGGTTCCTTGGCCCAGTGAACATGCATCTGGGACACCCGCCAAACTGACCAGTAGATCGAATCTTAGCATGGCTGGGGGCGTGGGCTTTGGGCTTCTCCCGCTTCTTCTCCTCCTCGGGGGCCTTGCCTCCTTCTCCCACCTTCACCTCCACACCACGCACTTTGGCCTCATCTTTCTTTTTCTTTTTGTCTGCGGTGAAGAGAGGTGCCATCGTCAACAATGCGCAAAACCCTCTATTCTACTCTTACCCACTAATAACAACAACTGATACTTTGTTGAGAAGGCATAAAGAAAAGAGTGACCGACAGACAAATGATCCGGCGAACGATACAAACTATCACAATAGATATTCCAAATAAGGGAGAAACGGAGTAGACAGAAGGGCTAAATGTCAGCGCACATACCTGCTGAAGCTGCGCCGCCGGAAGCAGCAACACTCTGAGAGCGAATGATGGCCATCCAGCCATCCACCAACACAGATGCTAACTTCCTGACCTCTGAATGAGAGAAACAGCGACACTGTGACTCCGCGCCAAACTCTACAACCAATATCACATCCTAAGAAACTCCCAACAAGTTTAACCTGCTAAGAAACTCCCGCAAGCCTACCTTCAGTCTCTCCACTCTTACTCAACTGCTTGACCAGCTTAGCAGTGTTGTTCTGGTGAGGAGACACAATACGGAATCATGTAAGCTGTCAAACCGTGAGGAGCATCATCAGCACAGATCACCACTCGTGCACTCGACTGAATGTGGTACCTGCTTGAGGTTGTCGACAGTGAGGGGCAGTTTCTGCAGTGTGAGCAGGATGAGCTGCACCAGAGGGGGGTTACCAGTGGTCTTGGCGTAGGTCAACCAGCCATTAAGCAGCTTGTACCCCCCAAGACGGATAAACCTGCACATGGAAGACAACACGATTATAAATGGCGGCTGTCATAAAAGCCAAGCCTGTTGGCATGGGACTCAAAATAAGGCTGTTGACTGACCTGTTGAGTATGTCGTGGGATTTGGTCTGAAGCAAAATGTTTAGGTACATGCATCTGCTAACCATCTTATGGGAGGCTTTCATTAGGCTGAAGAGGAAAGAATAAAAGTCAGTACATGCAGATTAAGTTTAGAATACATATATATTCACCACGTTTCAAAATAAAATGTCGCTAATAAAACTCCTCTAATGCTGACCAAATTATGATTCTAGATAGACCTGTTGGATCTCACCTGACAATCGTGGCGACTCCTTCAAGACTGCGAAGTTCTCCCTCCTTACCAAGCATGGCCTCCACACCCTTCAGCACCTCCCTAGGATCCACACCTTCTATGGCCATTTCTGGAAGGAAGACATGACACGTCACTATGACACACCTCATGAAAACCACACAGCACCACAGGACCATTTGTGTGAGATATCATTTACTGGAAAGCAAGTACATTAAGGGCAATGGACTACAACGTAACAGTAGGGTGTCTGAAATATGGTGCAGCGATGACAACACATTATTTCTTGTGGGAGAGCCATTGGAACAAACACCTTACACCAGAACAAGCAATCAATAGGCTTTACAGTGAGTAACATGCTCTGTATAGAAGCAGCTTGGTAGGGGTTTGATACCTCAAATGAATGACCAGTAATGAGTCTTACTTTCCCTTTGTGACACTGCTGGCCTCTATTTTGAATTTACTAAGGAGCAAAATGATGTTTTGTGCATTAGCAGTGGCAATTCACAATCTCAAATCATAATTCATGAATGAAAGGGATGGAAGCAGATTATTGGGAATAAACAAAAAAAATGGCTGATCATTTTTGCTTTTGGTCATTTGCTGGCGAGAACTACATCACTCCCTAAACCCTGAGTGGCTGCCCATTTATTAATGTCCACTAAACATTTTACCAGCTTTACTGAATAGGGCAAATATATGTATATATATACACACATAGATAGTGTTTGTCTTAAAAATGTAAACAGAAATTGCTAATCTCTGCAATAAGATGTTTTTATTCACTGCGTTTACAGGGGCAATGACTGAATAGAACTGGGTCTTAACTATAGATTCCTTCATAAAGCGTATATGACATACAACCACCACAGTGGGGGGGCTTGGAAAACAAAAAAGAAAACTCCTTATGTTCTTCAAAAATTCTAATTTTAAGAGGCAAGAGAGATTGAGCACAATGAGCCCTTTCCCTCAATTCCTCAAAAAAACAAAGTCCCATTTAAAGAAAATGGCTCTTCTGGGTTTACTTCTTGGCTAGGAAACCCAGCACTGCACTAATGAAGTGTTCCACTTTACAGAGGCCTCAAACGAGAAAATGTATGCTGAAATCGTAAGTGACCTACTAAAGGGTCCACCTACCCAATTACTTGACTATATAAAACACATACCTAGCAGGGTGAATTGAGCCCTGCTTTATTATTATTATTACTATTACTAATTTGGCCTTAATGGCATAAAAACTATACCCACCTGCTCATTGGAAATTACAAAATGCCTCAATACTGCTTTAAGGACTGTACATCATGTAAACTGTAGAGGGACAGCATTCAACTGGCTTGCTTAACGATGCAATACCATTGGTTCCCACTGTCGAGCTGAATCCTTTCGTGCTTCGTGTTCATAAAGCACCATAACACGAGCAACCCCAAAACGCGAAGACGACTGAAGACCTTTATAACATTATAGCATATAATGAATAAAATTCCTTTGGACTTGATGGTAGTCATAAACACTAAGATAAACCACACGTTCTGATACCCCCTGGATTTATGCATTCTTAAGGTGGCTCCTGAGGTTTCGAGTGGCTATTGAATGTATGAGTCAAATTTCCTTTGCCATGACTGTGTCGAGGAATCAGAAGTTAATGGCAAATCACAGGTCCATTTCCAAACCTGTTGAAGTTTTGAGTCTTGTAATTTAAAGTAAAAAGTAGTTTTTCAATGAAGAACACTAAAAATCCTAGAGAAAAATATAATTTACAATTACTTAAACATAGCTGTTTATTTTTTTAAGAAATTCAATATAAATGCAACCAATTACAGTTGACTATACTGAAAATGTCATTGCATCATGAGGGAGTTTTCTTACACGCTCACAATGAATGCAAGAGACAGTGAGGCGCATACTGTGTGCGCAAGTAAGAAACGCATGAGACACAGGAAAACACCTATGAAAGATGAATATTGGATGGTAACACACTGGCACGCAGTCTCAGGTAAATTCACAAGAAACCTGTGGTGGCAGCAGATTTCTTCAGATCAACGAGCAGAGAAACCGTTGGACCATAGGTGCAGGCTACGTTGAGAATTCTACTAGGTTAAAGTTCTGTAAAGCATTTTACGCAATTCATTGAAAAATTGGGATTTCATTGTGTTCGCTTTGTTCACAACCCGGATTAGACTATAGGATTTAATAAGTACAACTTCAATTATACAGGTTTGCCAAAAGTACAAAAAACTGCCATCTTTACAATGCTCAACGACTTATTCTTTATTGTCAACTAAAATAGAGGTAATAAGCAGCAGGCATAATAAAGAAATATGACTACCGTTGTTACAACTGTTAAGAAAATCTGATTGGTCATAAACGGTACTATGCACTAACAAAAGACTAACATTAGAAGGCAGCTGAATGTTCTAGATGTCCTTTGGCGCCATCTACCGGTATAGTTCAATATGACGTCAATATTACGCTGCGCTTAAACCTCACGACAAATGGTAAATGTATTTAATTTTGTTTATATAAACGTGTCACATAATTCGAAGGCGATTCTGGCATTGCCTAAATATAAACTTCACACGCATAATCGTATGTCATCTTTTGGTTAAATCAGTGCGCTGCTGCTTTTTGTGCTAGTGGTGTGTATAAAACGCATTATGGAATAAAATTACAGTTTATGAAAGCTGACAAATGTCACGATGTGAGAAATCAGTTTGGTCTTACCGGTGAATAAGTGGTTGGCGAACTTTTTAAAGTCTCAGAACCGACCTCCACACCCCAACTATGTAACATGGAACAAACTCCTGAAAACGTCACAAATGTTATGCACGCTTAAACAAAATGAACACAGAAAGGTCAACAACTGAATCTCATACAATAAGGAGAACTACAAGGTGGATTAAACATACACCGTCTTCTTTAGATTGGCTTTTTTTTGCAAGAATACATTGTAAACATGAGCAAATAAAACGAGATTGGGAATCTTAAGGGCAGTAGCTAGGTTGACATATATGATCGACTATGTGGGGGCAGAATATTCTTTTTCTGGATACATAATACATCATACACATGCTGACTCGGGAATCATCTGAATTAATTCTGTGACTTAAGTCCAAAACAAGCCACGAGGTATGTCATATAATCTGGTCAAAATAAAATATCATTAAATTATTCTAAATTATTTTCCAAAGTCTAATCACTTTATCTCACTGCATTCAGTAACTGTAAGATGAATATCGCACCACGCCTCCTTAATATTAACCGCTTCCAGTCCCTCGTAAACTTGCTAGTGCTGCCCAGGACTAGATTTTCAAGACTGATTTCTCGGTTTCGCATGTTATAAATGGCTTGGTCTTGTTTCGGTTTCCCGTAGATATAGACGAAAATTGACGAGAGAGAAACCGAACAGCGTTAAGCCCGGCCCTCTTTGTTAACCCTTTGGTGGAGAGCCATGCACAATGGGCGGAAAGGCAGAAGTGAATCAGCCATTTTGAAGTAAAAACATTAAACGCTTCAAAAGAAACGTACTATCCCTGAAATAGGTAAAACACGATATACGGCAAAACGTGCGGCTAAATCACCGAATTCACGAAAGATAAATATTTCGCCTGGTATAAAACGACAAGTGTTAGGGAAAAAATATCCAATTAAAGCGCGTCCTCCATTGCTCCTACAGCCTACCCTGATGGCAAAACAACAACCCATCCGCCATTTTGTAGCAACTCCACCAAAAAAGCAAAACGTTAATAGCTTTTGTTCCGAATCACACACATCTTTGCAATCTTTATCACCAGATTGCTGCTTAATTTTCATCGTACATCGACATAACTTTTATTCCCTCGCCCAAAAAAGCGAACCGATGGCTAAAACGAAGGTAATTTTGCCTAGATGTACCCAACCCGTCGTGTCCTATAAAGCGTTTAAGTACTTCTATTTTCCCCCGTTCACTCTTACAGTCCACGAAATCCTTCACACAATCTTTATACACAGATTGCAGTGGTGGTTTGTTCCAATGAGCTCTCCCTTTGGGAAAAAAGTCCAAGTAAATCAAAAAAACAATTCCAACTTCTACAACAAATTACGCTTGCGGCAATCTTTATGTACAGATTGCTTATTGACGGACATCTCTGCGGTAAATAAGACATTAACTGTCAGCCCCGTCTCACACACAAAGGAAGAGCTGCGTGGCTCCGTACTTCCATGTGTGAGCTCATTATTAAGTTAGCTAGCCTGCTAGTCAGCGCTACTCCCTATTTCCCCAAACAACTATAAAACACTGTAATAAAGAGATGTGTTATGTATCTAGCTAAGCTAGTAAATATAAAAAAATATTGGCAGATATTCAAATTCACTTTCGAATTCGCTTGAAAATCGACACTTACTATAAATACCTCTCCTCTCAGCGTCTCTGGAATAATTAATTGTGCTTTACAGCAACGATCTGTTACAACAGTTTAGGAGAATAAACTATCATGACTTCATACAACAAAGCAAATTTGATGTTTGAAAAATTTTGCTTTAGCTTATATTGGGCGGGTTTTGTGAGACCTACACTAATTTTATCTTCTTAAGATGGAGGCAAAAATAGTAATCAAATGTCCATTACTTGAGCAGAAAAAAATATTTGATGTTTTTGATATTTGTCTTCATACACTTAGTTCAAAGTCCTCGACGCCCAATCTTCACAAAGTACGACCTGTAATAAAAATACGGGAAAAATGACATTAGTGGCCAAACACCTTGGTTATTGACTTCAAATATACTCACAAAACCTACTTAGAACTGTTTAAAAGGGAAGGCCTTAATTTATCGACAGGGAAATTTAAACTGCGCAATCATTTCCTTAAAAAATTGCTAGCCTAGAAGCAAAGCTCCTGATTCACTTACCTCAGAAAAAATCCAGGAATGGCCGCAACGGGGCGGACTCTGCCTTTTATACAAATGACGACATGGCCTCGCCCTGGAAAGCGCGTGCGCGTGCACGACCTTGCACTGTCCTGTCAAGGGCGCAGGGGAAGGCGGCGCCATTATAAGCTGCTGATGTAACGTTAGTGCATATGCATATTACATAGGAAACATGCAAAAGTGCCCTGCCTGTCCCGTAAAAAAGAGGAATCTTGTTTAATGGCTAAACTAAAGTATTCTTATATTACACTGTCTAGTTCCGTTTTGCATTGCTATTTGTCTTATCCCCCCCCCCGCAACTGACGCAATTATTTCAGCGATCACGTGCTTTGTAACTCATACGCTGACTAATATTGCTCTGAAATTTAAAAGTAATTAATTAGGGATAATTCAAAAATCAATTATTAATTCCAGTATGATTTTGAATAATGGACATGCAGACTATTTTCATAAACTCTACATTAGCCAATTCACTTTAACTTTAACCTTTACTTTCCTTTCAACTTTAACCTTACAGCTGAGTGGAAGACAAAATGGCTGCGCCCTCACTAAGCATGTTAAGCAGGGCTTTCAGTCGAATTTCTCCTGTTCTTTTGCAGTGCATTCGCCAGACTGAGGTATCGTGGCTGAACGCTAATATAGTATATGTTAATATTGTTCACCGTTGGATGAAAATCGTAGCTAACAGCCTTCTTTTTTGTATTGTTTTTATATCCCAGTGTTATCATGTAGTATATAATTAAATGTGTAACAAATGGACTTGCATCGCAGTTGGATTATGAAAAAATGATTTCTGTTCATTACCGACTGTGCATATGCTTATTAATTGCTCGTAAACTGTATCTTCTGTTGGGGTGTATGAAGCTGTTGACGTAGTCATTTTAGATTCTATTAACCAACCGTTTTAGAGTGACTTGCAAGCACCTCTGCATTAATCTTTTTAAATATATTTTTCTTTACTGGTAGCTTGCTACACAGCGATCCCTTGTGTCCACCTGGTTCCAGCCGGCATGTGTGTATATCCAGTCAAATCGCTTATTGTTTACTACGGTGTCAAAATACGAAAAGATTGCTGATGTCGACACCGAAGAGTTATCATCTCGCTACAAGGACAGACCATGGGATTATCTCGAAAGTGAAGGTATTGTGTTGGTGGTATCATTTAGTTAATACCCAACCATTAAAAGTGGCCATAATACTTTATTCTTGTCTAGATTGTTTTTATGATTGACACCCTGAAGTATGATTAAAACAGTCCTGTGAACTGTAAATGGGGTTGCATGGCTTTTATGAAAGATGTTTCATCATGTTAAACAGACCATCGTTTTTGATCCTAATGTCGAACAGGAGGTGACAACTCTTTTCTTTTATTTCACAGAATATGCAGAGCGTTATGGATCAAAACCAGTGTGGTTCAACTACAGGAGGAACCACAAAGGCGGCATACCGCCTCAGAAGACACGCAGGACGTGCATTGTGAGTTTGCATAGAGACGTATGTGTAAGATGCATCTAGGGAAACAAGCTTGACTGTGTATCTTAATGATCATCCACCATGATTGTTCATCCGAAAGGCAATACTTAATGTTTATGATACAAAGTACAACTTAATTATTTTCTCCATCACTACATTGAGGAGTTTGAAAATACACCCAGGCCTCAAATGATACCTTTACGCCTTTTTTGTGAAGTACAGATGCTGTGCCTGTTACTACCATTTTCTGTACATAAAATGTTATTTTTTTTGTTGGATTGTACGTGTGAAATATTGCATTAGTAATGGCAATACTTATTCCAGAGGGGAGACAAGATCTGTGGAAATCCATGTCCAATTTGCAGGGATCCCAATGTCATCATCCACTATCAGGTTGGTTACCTTTACGTATGCTGTTCTTATAGTATATTATTATTATTATTATATTATTATTATTATTATTATTATTAATAGCTGAAGTGTGCTCTAGAATTTAAAGACACATTGCAATTTGAAATATTAAGAATGCTTTTTACAGTCCCCTTGCTCAGTTCCTATATATGAACATAATACAGACCTTGTATGTAATAATTAGCTCCATATAGTATGTCATGTGTTGCATGTACCTGTGAATGTCTGTTGAACTCTGCTTGCCTCATTGTCCCTTGATAGAATGTGAAGTTACTGCAGCAGTTCGTTCATCCTCACTCTGGGGAAGTGTACGAACACAACCGCACAGGTAGACCGGTCCCTCGGCAGGGTCATTTGAATGCAGTGATGGTTACGTGCAGGATGCAACATAAGTTAACAATGTGGCTTTTGGCCTCTGCGTTAGGTGTGTGCATGAAACAGCAGAAATTACTAAAGAAAGCAATCGACTCGGCTAGAGACCATGGTAAGAGACCTTTGGGTGTAGAACACCGTAAACCAAGACAACGAGGGGAAAAAGCAACGATTAAGTCAATCTCTTTCTCACAGGACTGCTACCCTTCCAAGTTCCCTTTGCCGACCACTCAGGGGAGGACTATTCCAACTCCCATGATGCAGTGGGTTGTACCCCATCACGGCCATCCATGACTGCTGATGAGCCTTGGTACCCATGGTATCTGGCACAAGCAGATGAGCGTGAGGTTGCCAAAGTGAAGAGGATTTACAAAGCTTACCTGAAATAGTGATACTGGATTCAGTTCCTTTAAAAACATCACTTGTTAATGGCTACAACCTTCCATCTGTCTGTGTTAAGATATTGTGACCGTTAGTGAATGTTACTAAATAAAGTACAAAAAACAAGCGTAAAATCCATTGCTTTATTTCTGTTTTCCACCTTAATGAATTTCTAAATGTCAAGGAAATATGTTTAAATACATTTGAGGGGCCTCTGCTAGCAGCGTGTTAAGTCAGTATGCTACAGCAGGGGTGGGTAATCTCATCCGCAAAGGGCTAGTTTGTATGTAGGATTCTGGGAAAACTTTTAGGTCAACTGTTCAAACCCAGGTGTTAGATAACTAAGATTACTAATTATCTTATGTAGTTGCAGCAAAAACCTGCATACCCAACAGCCCCTTCTGGATAACATTGCCAGCCTGTGAGCTAAAGGAGCAAAACTGGCCAATCTAAGTC
Organism: Mormyrus proboscirostris; assembly: GCA_026779585.1. Lineage (NCBI taxonomy): Eukaryota > Metazoa > Chordata > Actinopteri > Osteoglossiformes > Mormyridae > Mormyrus > Mormyrus proboscirostris. The sequence goes on along the minus strand of JAODKF010000051.1, from coordinate 554,881 downwards.
TAGTCTGTCTTTGCCAGGGGTGTACCCAAACTCCTCCCTCCCAATTTTCCTTAAAGGACTCCAGCGAGTGGTTAGTTCAGGAGCTTTATTGGTCAAGACGTCACAACAATGCATGCCCAAGCCCTCCCCCCCATTCACACGGTGTAGTATGTGCTTAATTTGGCCCTCTGTTCTGCATCTCCCCTTAGCCCATTCATTCCTTAGACTTATGAGCCAGTGTCTCCCCCAGCGCCTCCAGGACTTCCCGCTTGTAATCCTCGAAGTCCCCATCAATCTGGTTAATGGTACGGTCCTCCACCACCCACAGCTGGCACTGGGTCTCGGTGATGAGCCTGGCATCATGGCTCACGATGATCACGGCTTGAGGAGAGCAGAGCGGATGCAGGTGACCAGGACAGCACAAACATACCATAGTATACCTGCACAATGGCACTTATTCCAACAACAATAAGAACAAACTGGCATAGGTGTTCTACTGAAAGCCATACCTCCTTTATACTCATTGATGGCTTCAGATAGGGCATCGATCGACTCAATGTCCAAGTTATTTGTGGGTTCATCCTAACAAACAAACAGAGGTATTCAGATTGATGCCTAAAAGGACAACATTTTAGAATCTGAGACAACTTGACTGGAGAAGACCAACCAGAATGAGGACATCAGGCTGCCGACACGCCAACTCCGCAAACACCACTCTGGCTTTCTGACCTCCTGTAAACACACAGGGTGGGACATACAAGTCATGCAAAGCCTTCCCAGCATCCCACAAGGTTCTTCAGCGGCCTACCATCCAAGGCATGACAGAGAGAGACCAGCCAACTACCTGAAAGCTTGGAGATCTGGATTGTGTGTGCGTGACTCTCCAGGCCAAATCTTCCTAGGCACTTCCTGCTGTCCTGGTAGGGCAGGTTGAAATTCCTCTGGAGGTATTCTGTAGCAGATTCCTCCATGTTCAACTGGTCGGCATATTGCTGGTTAAAGAAGCCAACTTTCTGCAGGGAGCAAATGAACCACCTGAAGATCCATTTCCTCAAAACTCTGAAGTAAATGGAACAGTAACCTAGAACTCAGAAATAATTCAATTCTCAGTAAATCCTGGATGAACTTCAAATGTTTGCCATCACAAAGAAAATCTATTGCTCATTGATATCAGCGGAGGCGGTTGCTCTTTTCTCCCTCTCCTCATCTTCCCTGCTCTGCTCCTCTTGTCTCGTCTAGTCTACTGTCTTACTTTGAGAGACTTTCTCAGCCCTGCTCTCCAAACTAAGAAAAATCATGGATTTGATCAGCTGGTCTCTCAATGCAACTGACACAATCTTCTCGACGAGAAGCCCAGGTTCAGGGGAACCTGACTGTCCTGCTGGAACGTACTATGACCAGCGCTTCTTAGCTGCAGGACCGGATGGCTACTTGTCTATGCTGGGCTACCTCCACCTCTCCATTTCCCTCCCCTGTTGCAAGTCACGACTTTTTCTGTTGTACGGTGTAGTGACCATGTGCTTATGTTGCTGAGGTGTTTTTTTCAGTTCCTACAATGTTCTCCCTACTGGAGTGCAGTCTGGGGCTGTTTTTTTATTCTCCTCCTCTCTCCTCATGTAAATCTGTTTTTCTCTGTTCCTATACCCCCCGTCTTCCTGACCTGTCTACCCCCTATAATGTATATGGTCAGGCTGATGTCCAGTTTTTTCACTGGTGCTTGTGACTAGTGACATGGTGTATTGCAACAGCGATAAAAGGTTTCATCATCATCATCCAATTAATCCTTTCAGAGCTCGCAGGATGCATCAATACTTGTGTGATCTTACTTGTGTTTACATACAGAAATAGATCTATCCATCAATTTAAAAACACTGGGGGGGGGCACAAAAATCATAATTGACCTAAAGCAAACTATACAAATGCAAAGGTCAGACTGTCCCAGGAACAACTAGGAGTTCAGTGAAATCACTCTGCCGACTCTGGGATTTGAACCAGTGATGTTCCGATTTTGGGCACAGTGGCCCCCTGACCCACACACACTGCCACTGCACATGCAGACACTTACCAATCGATGGTTCTTTCGCATCTCTCCTCGAGTCTGCAACACAAGACAATCCACATCACAGCTGGTCTCATAACATGGTAATAATAATAATAAAAAAAGACAAACGAACTTCACTTGTGCCCAGAGGGCTTTACAAAAGACGCTACATTCCCCACAGGGTCCTAGGGGCGTAAAGACAAACTCACAGGGTTCAGTTTGCCAGTTAGCAGCAGCAGCAAGGTGCTCTTCCCAACTCCATTGGGTCCAACTATGCAAACTGGAGGCAAGAAACAGAAGAATGAAAATATTCATTTTTCAGGATAATGTAATTTACATTTTCATAGTTAATCAATGCATACATGTGCACATATATAATCATCTTAGCAATGAGGGTGGGTTTATTAGAGGGAATACTCGCTTACTCCTAGAATCCATGTCGATACCAAAATCCACATTTTTGAACAAAGGCTTCTGACCCTCGTAGGTGAAGTCGACACCTGCAACAGACAGACGGACAGACCGACGCGGCCATGTTTTTGACACTAGTCGAAAAACAAAAATTCTGAACGATAAAGCGGTTTGGATACTGGCTACTCCGTTTCTGGGGATAGTTAAAACGTAAACAAAGCATTCACTTCCAGATGTTGCCAACCAACGCCCCCTTCAGGGCGCCTAGGACATTGCACCGCTGTGCCCACGTTCAGGAGCTTCTATCCCTTTGTCTTAATTTAGCATCAACCAAAAATGCCTGTAAAAGTGTTTGACTAGAGTTGTGTTCAAAACTAGAGGGGTCGTGTGAGGTGGGGTGGGGCGCAGCGCCTCACTGTGCAGTCCGAGGATCGGGGGGGAGAGCGGAGGTGGGTTGGGGAACGTGAACTTGACGGTATACTCTCGGGGTCTCTTCAGCAGCTCCATGCCCTCTTGGCTCTCCTCCTCCGCCCCCTTCTTCTTCCCCTTCTGCTGCTTCCGTGTCAGCGCCTCCTTCGTCTGCTTCTCCTGAAACACGCAGCGGGGGTGAGAATCAGACAGGATGCAGACAGGAGCACTCGCCTCCAACAATGGATGCCAGTCTTAGCCATTCACAGACACACATGGAAAATAAAAGCACACTCGGTATCACGTTACATAAAGTTGTCATCTATAACGCACTATACATACCCTCATAATGCATTAAAATGGTCAGTTTAAGACAATAAGACATTACAGCACCTTCTATTAAGCGTTACAAGCCATTACAGTGATTATAATGCTTCATAAGCGCCAATGAAGCTATCATCTATAATGCACTACAGATACATTCATAATGCATAAGGATCAGAAGACGAATTAAGGACAATTTGTACTGTATTATGAAGGTATCTGAAGTAAATTATAGATGACAAATTCACAGCGCATTCATAATGTGTTACGCCTTTTTATAAATATCTATAGCTATGTTTATAATGCTTTATGAATGCATTGTAATGTTTTCTGCATGTGTTCATAGATTGTTATAGACATGCCATTCAGAGATAGTGTTACCGCATACGCGTTCATAAAGCAGATATGAAATGAATGCAATTGAAGTAGGCTCATGGGGGGGGCACTCACGGCCTGTTTGGTGGACTTCCCTCCAGCCTTCAGGTCTCGGAGCTTCTTCTCCTGTTTATCGTACTGTTTCTGTAGCTCCTTCTGTTTCTGCACATACATCTTCTTAAAGGTCACTGGGGGGGAAAGATGGTCATTTCCTGATGTTTGTACGGCTACAGAAACAGCTGGTCAAGGCAGCGGAACAAACAGACAGGGACACACCAGCTCTCACAAATACACCCATGGTGTCGATTGTAGGTACTCACGGTAATTGCCCCTGTAGTAATACAGCTTCTGGTTGTCCAGGTGGATGATGTCAGTACACACGTCGTCGAGAAAGCTCTGGTCATGGGACACAATGAGAAGGGTTTTCTTCCATCCTTGTAGGTAGCTGAGAACAAGGAAAAGGGTCTAGTGAGAAGTAGTTAGGGGTGTGGGCTGGTAGAGCTCAAAAAAAAAAAAAAAAAAAAAGAGCAGGGTGGAGTTAACGTGACAGGAGGGAATGTTCCGGAAAAAACCACAGAACAGCTGACATGCAATGACAATGTGACAAATACTTGTTGAGCCAGATGACGGCATTCAGGTCCAGGTGGTTGGTGGGTTCGTCCAGCATCAGGAGAGTTGGCTCCATGAACAGCGCTCTGGAGGAGAGAGAATAACCTCTACATCCATCTGCTGACATGATTGAGCAAGCACTAGGCAGGATTCTCCATGTACCAAGGGATACATCAGTCCGGATAAAAGCTAAAAGATAGAGTTTTATCATTCAGTGTCAGGAACTTAATCAAACTATTGCCATATTTTTCATTTGCTGAAATTTATTATGGCAAACCCCCAGGATTTATCACCAAGGTTTCATCAGGTTTCATTTTCAAAAAACCATATATTAATATTAAAAATTAGATACCAACCAACGAATTAAGTATAGCAAATTGCTATCGGCAATAAGCTACGGATGGAGAGGCAAAACTCATCTAGCCACTGTATGACTGGCATCTTTACCAAGCTCAATTAATTTAGGCGGCCAGCTGTAGATCAAGGCGAGGTCGGAAGTCATGTGGGCGTGCAGACCCACCTGGCCAGGGAGACCCTCATCCGCCAACCTCCAGAGAACTTCTTGGTGGCTCTGTTCTGCATCTCGGGGGTGAAGGAGAGACCCGCTAGGATCCTGCGGGCCTTGGCTTCAGCAGCAGCAGCACCGATCACCCGCAGCTCCTCATACACCTGAGGGAAAGGGATCACAGAGATGGGCGAGAGAGCACTGAGGGTCACAGAGATGGGCGAGAGAGCACTGAGGGTCACAGGGAGGGCGAGAGAGCACTGAGGGTCACAGGGAGGGCGAGAGAGCACTGAGGG
>JAODKF010000051.1:532764-549833 GCA_026779585.1 Mormyrus proboscirostris | reverse complement strand
CACTGAGGGTCACAGGGAGGGCGAGAGAGCACTGAGGGTCACAGAGACGGCGAGAGAGCACTGAGGGTCACAGAGACTGCAAGAGAGTACTGAGGGTCACAGAGACAGCGAGAGAGCACTGAGTGTCACAGAGAGAGAGAGCACTGAGGATCACAGAGAGAGAGAGAGAGCAGGATCAAATGCCAGAGCAACAACAGCTTAACACAGCGCTTATGTTGTTTCAAAGAGAAACAAAGGAGGTGGAGATGCAGGGAGAAATGGACAGCGTCGCTACAGGACGGGAGGGCACAGGACCGCCGCGCCTCCCTCACCTTCTGCAGCCTCTCGCTCACGCTGTCCTCGCCCTTCTCCAGAAGGTTCTGTAGCTGCCGCTCCTCCTCCAGAAGCTTCAGCCTGCGAGTGTCCGCCTTCAGCACAGCCTCCACCGCTGGAGTGTCATCCGCAACCACCTCTGCAGGAATGCGGGAAGAGCCATGTCAGGGAACAGCCGCTACTGGCGGCACAGAGAGCTCTCTGGAACATTCCGAGTTTAGCCAAGGTCGTTTCCCAATTTTTGTTTCTTATTTCATTAGTAACATAAAATGAGAATCAAAGAATGCCTCTAACCACTACAAGATCTCACAATGAGCTGTTAAAAACAAATATCTCACAAAATCCCATCCTGGAGCTATAAGTGACTGATGTGGTTAATCTTCAGACGCTGACCAAGAAACAAAAGGGACAGAACCAAACACACACTCGGAGCCTTACCCTGCTCACAGAGCAAGACGTCTATGTTGGGAGGGATGCTGAGGGCTCGGTTTGCGATGTGTTTCAAGAGTGTGGTTTTCCCTTTGCTGAAAGAGTGCCGGAGAGAAATAGGGAGACAGAGAGAAATAGGGAGACAGAGAGAAATCAGGTACACACTCAACTGTAGGACCTTTCAAACCAACTCAGGAGATAAACAAAGCATAATAAGAAAAGACAGAGGAAAACATACAAATTATCAAGGCACACAATATTAAACTAGAAAGTAGACTAGAAAACTAGACTTGCAAATACTTTTACAAAGTGCAAAACGCAGATGAGCACTCATGTATCTGAGAACATTCTAGTTTTCAACTGTATGGAAACATAATTCAAAATATTAACCCCATCCTCTCCAGGGGTTAGTATTCTTTCAATGTCATATGTTCCAAACCTTTTCCAAGTAAAAGTATTTCAGCTCAGTTAACATGACCGACTGAAAAGATCCTTTGAAGCTCAACAGGCTTCAAACTGCTGACAGTGCAGGTATAGGATTCTCCTAGAATGTCCTCCATCCCATTTCACTCTGACGGCATAGGAAAGCTGAGAGAGGAGGCAAAGGGGACACTCACCCGTTGGGCCCGACCAAACCATACCGCCTTCCTGCCACGATCAACAGGTCTGCGTTGACAAACAGCTCTTTCCCGTGGGCGGATATACTGAACTTTTCCAACTGAGGAAACACAGAAAGCATGCAAAAGTCCTGTGCAGAGCAGACACCAAAACTACATCCTCACTCTCATGTGCTGTGTGACACTTTCATACTATTAAGCCAAAAGAAAGGGGGTCCACCCTGGTATGTCAACATCATCAACCAAAAATAGATTTTAAGACCGGGGGGGGGGTCACCTTGATGTCAGAGGCGTTCTCCAGCATGGCCTGCCTGGACGACAGCTCGGCCTGCGACACAGAGAAGTCCCCCTCCGCAGCGCTCTGCGCTCGCACGGTCGCCACCTGCCTCTCGTACTCCAGCTGTACGGGGGGGGGGAGGGATTATGCCCACACCAACCCTCACAGCACTGCGTGTAGACTGCAGATATATCCGTCAATCCCAAACAATCCCCAAACAAATACCTTAAAGTTAATCTATTTAGTATTTGTCTTTATTCCACTCCATTATGCCGCTGTTGTCTTATATCTTGATTACATGGATACACATTACACATGCGTGTGCACCCTTGAGTCCAGCCCCCCTGTATTGCACGCTCCCATTTTGCACCTTAAGTACTGTAAAAACCCTCCCAAATCGCCTCTGTTGTTTGCTGCACTATGGTCCTGGGGGAGCCCTATCTAATGCTACAGTATACCTGTATATGGACGGAATATTAATAAAGGCTCACTTGACATAACATAGCAACTCTTAAACCATGGAACCTGCAAGAAATTTACCCAAACTTGCCTCTACTTCAAAAGCAAAGGTCGCTTCCTGTACTGTATGTATTTTCCCCAAAGCACATTGCACAGCCCATTGAATATCTAACCATGGTTTAATGGGCTGAACAACCAAACAAAGCCCAGAGTTTTCACCTGTTTCTTCTTCTTCTTCTTCTCCTTTTTGCTCAAGTTGGCATAGGGATCAACAGCCTCCTCCTTCCCATGATTCCCCTCATCATAGGCATCCTGACAGCAGCAGACAGATAACGTTAAAGGCACCGTGTTGGGTACCCAGCCATTTGCAGGATCAAACACACTGTACCTTGCACACGTCCTCTCCCTCACTCTTCTCTTCATCCTCCTCATCCTCGTCCTCTTCCTCCTCCTCCTCCTCCTCCTCTCGCCGTGAAGGTTGGGTGGCCTTTGCCTGCCGGGTGACACAAGTTTGCTCTCAAAATGCATTGTGGGATATCGACAGGCAGAGAGCCACACCGTGGTGCTCCTGACTGACATCACACCCCACCCCAAACACGCCAAACCCCCCCCACCTGTACCTTTGTGGGTCACAGCCGACCATCAGCCGAAAGCCACTTTAAAAACTTGACGGAGAGTCAAAGCATGAGAGAAACTGACCGTGCTATGGCAGGGCTAGCTCTGTTTGAACTGACTCACCTTCTGGTTACCCTGCTTTCCCTTCTTCCCCTGCTTCTCCTGTTTGTCTTCCTTTCCCTCATCCTCGTCCGATGCCTGTAAGGACCAGAGCCCATCTTACAGGGACCATAACTACATACTATAGAAACAGAGCTTCTCTGGCAAGACCAGGACCCATGAAAAACCAGTGGAGGGTCCAGTTTAACGCAGCCGCGCCGACGGGGCACGGAGCTCACCTTTCCCGGCTTTGGACCTGCTTTCTTGTTCTTTGCAGTTTTCTTTTTTTCATCTTCATCCTTCTTTTCTGACTCCTCTTCATCGTCTGAAGCTTCCTGGTCGTTCAAAGTGAAGAGAGCCCCTTACACCCTGTCCCTCACAGTACGACGATGCTCGGTAACCATAATTATAGCAACAGTCGAGGTCTGAAATCAAACCACCATGTGTCCAGACTACAGATTGGATCAGACTGCAGTGACCTCCCCAGGATTAGAGCATCAGTCAATCACGATGGCATCAAACTAAGTGCGCTCTGTGTGGGACACTTAACATGAATTTGGCGAACGTTCAATTTGACAATCTTTATTGACAAGATAAGGTTTCCGATTGGATAAGAGCAACAGTCCTGCTCCATTAATAAGAAACATTAAAGGATGGAGAGAAAAATGTACCAGGGAAGAGGCGCGAGGGATTTAGGGGTAAGGAGGGAAAAGATGGGAAGGAGCAGAGGGTGGCTGGGGGGGGGGGGGTTAGTTTATTACCCACTTTTATTTTCTTGGCCTTAGCTTTGTCCTTTTTCTTCTTTGCTGCCTTCACTCCCTCATCCTGCGTCACACAGACAGTTTCTTTATACGGCCACAGTCCGTGGAAGCAAACCCCCGCGTTACAGTCCCAACAGGGCCTTTACGGCACCCAGAAAGCATGCAACAGATAAATCACAGACCGGGCGTGGAGAATCCCGAGAGATTCCCTGGCTTTGAAACACCAAGTTACGAGATGATGGTCAGGATGGGATGATGGACAGAGAGCGGCGGCGGCGTGACAGAACGAGGAAAGGACGGGGAGGGGATGCGAACAGTAACTGAGGAAGAACACGAGGGGAAGGGCCACTGACAGGATACGGAAGCAGGGACATACGTCAGTGTTTCAAAATCTGGTCCTCAGGGACCCACAGACAGTCCACGTTGCTATCAGAGCTATGAGGGAGCAAAAATGTGGCCTGTCTGACAGGGAGCAAACACATGCAGGTCCCCGAGGACCAGATTGGGACACACCGAGTTACATGGTTACTGTAGATTCACTGCAGTGTTAATGACACGCCGAACACATGGGTTTCATTTCAGTTAATAGTGACAAGGAGCACCTGGTTAGAATGTCGGTGATGGGGGGAGAGGGAACAAAAGGTTTGGCTTTTCACGTATAGAACAAAAGCACAGATGTGGAATCAGCACCAGGACCAGAGCGAATAGCTTAGTGCAGTGATTTGACCCATATTTTTTTTTTGGCTCATACCTGGGATGAAACAAAGACGTGAGACGAGCCACGGGGTTTGGAGGCTAATTATAAAACTCACAAGACATCCTGACTGGGACATTCCCGACCCAGGGAAGTAGCAGGGGCCGGCCAATGAACACACTGCTACCAAACAGAATGGAGTGAAAGGAGCCAAAGACAGGAGATGCGATTCGATCGTTCAACCTACTTCCCATTGGCTGATCTGTCAGATACTGCCAGACTAAGTCACACAGTTATTACCAGTAAACCATTATCCCACTAACACCTGGATCCAACACTACATTTCTCCCATCTGTAAGATCACTCATGCATCAGCGCTGACCTTGCTACTCTTCTTCTCTGGTCGCTCATCTTCCTCCTCTTTTCCAGCATCATCCTCGTCGCTCTGTTCCTGACTCAGAGCGGCAAATATATTCATGCCCTGAGGTATAGAATAGCCAGAGATGAATTACCAAAATTATCATGCGCTCATCCAGCGTCATCGCAACACTACTGACGCTCTCGTGAGGTATATGGGACGAGCTTGAGAGTACCACAGCCTATCCCTCACACAACACAGCAGCTTGCACGGCACAGCCATCTTCCAAAAGGCTCACCTTGTTTTTCTTGCCACCTTTGTTCTGCACAACAACTAAAAGGGAAACAGGAAAAACAAAAGTTTACATCAGGCTTTTTCAGATCAGTGCCGCAATCACCCAATATCATTAAAGACATACAGCAACATTTTCACAGAATACTTTGAACCGCACACTAATAATAAAAAAAAACTAATAAAACAGAAACGCAGCACTGTAAGTGTGATGCTATATAGTGATTGAAAGTGAGAGGAAATAATGCTGCTTCAGTGATAAACAAGGTCCCAGTAAGAAAAGCATCTTCCTATATACAATTTTAATCAGGCCAATCATTAGAATGACACAAGAGGTCATACAGAAATGAAGGAACCTTGTCTTAGAAAACAGTGACGCTATTTAAGGTACAGAAGTTCTTCTGTATGATTTCTTCTTCGACAGTTATTCAGAAATGCATCCGCATCATGAACAAATACAATGACCATTTGCTTTACCCTCATCTTCCTCGTCATCGCTGGCCTGCACTGATAACTTTTTGAGTCTCTCCATCACCTCCTCGTCTTCCTCATCATCCCCACCTCGGTCTTTTCTGCGATCTTTCTTTTTCTTTTGGGGCTGAAGCAGGGCACAGTCACATAACAGCAATACTAAATACGCAGTTTTGTTAAGCCACTCCTGTGGGGGGGGGCGGGGGAATCTGAAGCTGAGTGGCAATATTTGTCCAGGAAATATATATTTATACTCTACAGTGTAAAGTGTGTAAGTGTATAGACAAAGAACTACATTTTATCGCTATCGTGTTTTTAGCTTTTGCACAGATTCTTATAGGTTATAGGAGTACAGTTTTTCACTGTACAGGAAAAGGCAGGGTCACATGACACATATGCACTCAATGGGGGGGGGGGCTGTCTCATATCGTTTTGTACCTGCTTTCCGTGAGTTTCCTTAACTACAGTTTCTTCCTTCTCTTCTTTGACATCTGAAGCCAATTCCTCAAAGAACTGAGACACATTGAAAAAGCGTGCATGAACAGTTATGTCTCAGATAAACCTAGACTGTTAAAAAAATAATAGAATCACAATAACCTATTTGAAAATGGCAACCTGAAAAAGAAGATGCATCCATAGTAAAAGTACTTACTGATTTCTTTGCCTTCTTATCTTTCTTGCCCTTTTTTACAGCTTTTTCTACAACGACAGATTGGAGAATTAATCACCCTAATCAAGGGTGCTTCAACATGGAAGACGTCACCACATCACCTTTTTCTATGCAAAGTGCACAAACGATATGCAGCACCGCGCTGCACACCTACTGGGTTGCGGGTTCAAACTGCACCTGCGCTCTATGGGTATGGAGTTATAATGTCCGATCTGTTTGCGTTTATTTCCTCCGGATACTTCACTTTCCACTCGAAGTCATGCAAAGACATGCAGTTAGGCTAACTGGATATAAAGTATGATCGTGTGTCTGTGTGTGCGTGCGTGTGTGTTTAAACTAACGAGCTTGGACCCCCATCCAGAGAATACTCTAGTCTTGTGTACTGTGCTACCTGGGATAGACTCCAAGCCCAATAAGCGGTTAGAAGATGGATGGATGATTTTATCAACACTATACGGGCAGGAGATGGCAAAAGAATGTGAATCATATTACGAAGAGACAAGCACTTCAATCAGGTTAAGTAAGCAAAATGAGCGGTAAAATAACATGCCAAAATTAACCAGTGTCTTTATTGCTATCCAGCTCGCCCACGAGTACGTATTATGATACCGGTTAAGTTTTAATAGCTGTCTAGCTAACTCGCCAGAGATCGTGATGTAATTCTGTGTAACAGCCATCCAATAACAAGTACTTCTACCAGAATACCTAAAGGCTGCCAAAAACCAATACATATATAAGTAGTCGTGACCTAAAACATATAAGCGCTATTTGTTTTACTCTTTTATATGCGTAACAAAAACTGTCAACACATCACAAGACATAATATTCGAAAAAGATGAGCAAACTGCTGGTTAAAGAATACTATGTGCTATTCAGCGTTACCTGCCGGCGCAGCTTCGTCTCCCTCCCATTCTGGCAGCTCTTTTGCTTTTTTGGGCATTTTCGTCTTTAAACTTAGGCAGAAACTGACAATATTGTGTAATATTAATTAATGTAACTGTCTCAACGTATATTAGCGGGCAGACAGTCAGTTACACATGCGGCCTGATTTTTTTTTCTGGCGCTAGCTACTAGAGAGTTTCGGACAAACTTGGAAAACCTCAGAGGTGCCTTCATATATCACAGCGCCACCAACTGGCCGAGAGGACTGTCCTGTCTAGGAACGCTGTCACAGTATGATGTTATAATTGTCATGAAAATAACAATCTTGAACAGTCAGGTAAATCTATAGTTTTCTTAATTATTATTTGACTCCAGCCTGTCTTAAACAACCTATCAGCTGTTGTGGTTAGCTGTAGTGCACCTACGAATTATATTAGATTGCTTTGTCACTTTTATTAAATGTTGTATTGTGACCCTGTATTGTGACAGCTGTATACTTGCGTAATGTTAGATGACAATAAGAAGTTAAATTAATTAAATGGAACGGGATAAGCAAGTATTTAGTAATGCAAATACATGTATTCCCCATTTGGAAAACGTACATGTGCAAGTTTCCTATGAACAATTTAATAACTACAACAGTCATACTGCAGAATGAAACGAGACGAAAAATTATCGTATTTTCTTCAATCCCATGCGCAAAGTAACAGCAGTCCAAAAAAACTTTCCAAGCGATCCCACGTCCTCCACCTTACAGAACCTGACTCTTGCTTAGCCAATCGGCTGCAAGCCGGTCGGCGTGCGCGAGGCGAAGGGCACGGCTCCTGCGTTTCGTTTTTTTCCCAGAGACGTATCGACGCATGCGCATTGCGGCGCACGGTCGGACAAGGGCAGAGAGATGGAATGACATTTAGTGCAACATGAACTGCGACTTTTCCATTCGCGAAATACGAAGCGATAAATGTGCAGCATGGGCAACACGTTATGGAGGTGAAGCTCTTCAATACGTTAAGAGCTTTAAATTAGGAGCTTTAGATCGCAGTCTGTTTTCTGTTGGTGGTTGACAGGTATGTGGTTAGTTGGCTAAGCTATTTTGATGCATATAGATGTTTTTTTTAAAAAAAAGAATCGGCTGCTGGTTAACCTCTTTGGGTGCTATAGTTACTTGATTCGGGAAATTTGAAACTACAAAATTTGTCTTTTAAGAGGCTTCAGTTATGGCCGCCTGTAAACGGTATACTGCTTTAGCTACGTCGGCTAGTGGTATAACAGGTAGGGGATACCAGTGCGTGGCGGGCTGCTTTGCAAATACGAAACTACTATTATAAGAGACTTTACATTGCCGATCGTGCAAAGCATTCGTTTGTCCGTAATCTGCATTGCCCGACGATCTTATTTACACTTTTTGTCGCTTAACCTGAAAGATACGCTGAGGTTTGGGCTGTTGAACGCGAATGTTACAGGCTACACCCCCATCCCGCTCAATCTGTTGACATAATTTCAAATTTTCCCAATCTTTCTGACCCTAAATAAGAACAGTTGTTAAACGGTCTCTCGCCACGTAAGTGTACGAGTGAACAAATACTAAATTACGTCGTTTTATTTGCCGCAAAATAACAGTAAAATGAGCTGCTTGTTGTGATCAGTTACTGAAATAATCGGTAAGGTTTAATGTGGTTTTCCAAGGACCTCACGTTGACCAGCAAATTAAACTCCAGACTTTGTATAGTATAAAACACAAAGGATTTTATTCCTCCGGGACCATATGCTTCCATTCACATTCAGCTGCTGCTTATTCAGTTAGGGACGCAGTGGGCTGGACTTGAGCCCAAAGAAGACAGAATTCAAGATGCGTCTTGGTTTGGATGTCTGGCTGTCAGTATGCATCTGCGTGTTCAGCATTACAGAGATATTGACTCTGACTTTGGATTGTGAGTGACAACCAATAAAGGTTTCTAGTTTTATTGTCAGATGTTCGGAGGAGTAGTGAAATTCTTATGTCAGGGTTACCGAGGAAGGGACAGGAGCATAAGGGACAATAGGACAAAAAGCAGTGCAATAAATGACAAATGTAAAAATTGCTCTAGAAACATTGAAGGTTTATTCCCCTTTTTCTTTCCTTGTTTGCTAGAGCTTTGAAGAAAGAAGAGTTGGAGTTAAGGAAGTAAACAACTGTTTTTTATTTCCCCATGTAATGGCAACAGAGTAGCTGGCCCTGTTTTTGGACCTATCAGTTTGCTGGCTTTTCCCCGCTCATTGAGCTGAATGGCTTTCTGTAGAGGGGGTATTGCCTTTAGGGTGGGCTGTGGGAGGAGTCAAGGCTGCCGGCAACCAATCAAGCGACAGTGCTGGAGTCTCAAGCAGGTATGAGACTGCAAATGATCAGTAATTGCCTGATTACTTAGAGACTCCTGATAAAACTACAGCATCGCTCCAGATTTTAGACGATTCATCATTTGATACCTTTTCTTGTCTGTATATTTTATAACTTTTCAGAAGTATATTTGTGTATATAATCAAATATATGTAAAGTAAACGTTTTTTTCCTTGTACATTGGAAAATGTTATCAAATCATACAGCTCTGAAAAAACTAAGGGACCACTGTATTTTTTAAAATCTGCATTTTAAAATCCTGGTTTAATCCTGGTTCTGCTGGTGGAGGCGACACTGTGAGGCAGGCTGCTTCCAGGCTCAGAGTTAGAAACATGAAGCAGCCAGGTAGAGGGCAGAAATGACTTTGTAATGCTAGAGATGACAGTCAATATATCAGACAGTACCTCATAAATCAGAGGATGACCTCAAGTGACCTTCAAAAGGAATGGGAAATGTTTAGTGCAGGTGTGAAGTGCACTGCTAGGACAGTTTATACCAAGCTTCTAGAAGCAGGACTGAAGTCCCATAAAGCAAGGAGGAAGTCCTTCATTAATGAGAAGCAGGGAAGGACCAGGCTACAGTTTGCAAAAAAAAAAAAAAATGTTTATTTTACACCGGCTCTTACCCATAAATTGAGAAATGAGTGAAACTGAAAATTTTGCTGTGGTCTCTTAATTTTCCCAGAGCTGAATATGTTTTGTGCAAGTATGGTTCCTCCTACAGTGGTTTAGTGTTCCTGTTGGTACCTTGTACTGTTCGTTCTGTAGGCCCTGGACCTGCAGTTTAACGGACCCTCCCGACCAATAAGCAACATCTGTTTGGCACTCGCTCCCTCAAGCTGCTCGCGCCATGGGCAGGCTGGCCGCCTCGCGCTTGACCCGTCGCTGGCTCGCCGCCCCCCCGCCGGCCCCCCGGCCCGGATGCTCATCCTGGAGGAGGACTGGGAGAAGGCGGTCAGCCTGTGCGTGCTGCTGGGCTCCGGAGATTTCGAAGGCCAGCGAACTGTGGTGGCGATCCCGGTGCTGGGCCCCGGCCAGCTCAGCGAGCTCTTAGCTCTGGGGTCCGCAAAGCGTGGAGGGCTCTTTCTTCCCTTAACCACCGTCGACGGAACCAGGGAGGATGACATTAATATACGAGGAGAAGCCGGAGACAAGGAGGAGGCAGAGAGGGAGTCTTTCCATAGCTCCTTTCGGACAGAGAGCTGTCCCGCCCCCTTTGTGCGAGGGTCCCCATTCTATTGCTTCCATGGACCGTTCACGGAGCCTCTGTTCAGGTATGAGGATAAATCAAGACTGGGGATTGGGCTGCAGGTGCAGGCCTCAGGCCTCAGTCTGTCACCAACTGCTGCTCACTGTAATTACTTGGAGAATGGAGGAAGAGAAGGGAAAGACGACGAAAAAGAGAGGGAGCGAGAGGAGAAGCTGGCCCTTCTGTATGAAGCTTTAAGGATTGAGGTGAGAGAAGGGGATTGTGAGGATGTGTGTTACACGTGAATAGATTATCACTGCTGGTGGAATGACGTCCGTTGCAACAAAACCGTTATTGTTGTGCATTCGCAGCTGCCAAGTTTCTTTGTGAAGCGACACGACTATGGGCTGTACTCCATGGATGTGGAGTTCATTAATGGACTGCTGAGCATGAAGACGAGGTACACGGCCGCCGTTCGTCACGGGGGCGCGCAGCGAGCGAACGGCGCGTTAGCATATTTCCAGTTACACAGCGCGGGCGTGCTAACGCCGGGCAGAAAGAGCAGGGGAGGGGTGAGGCAGTAATGCTGGACTTTGGTCGAGATGCACAGATGGAAGGGGCTGTGTGGCATTGTGGGTAGTGTCCCCAGAGCGTCGACGGGGCAGAGGGACGTTACGAGGCGTGCGCCAAGAATTTGCGTGTGGCACTCACACAGGAGCATCGAGCTGCGTACAGTTACTGCTCTGCTCAAGCAGAAATCTTGTGAAGATAGCCTGTTCAAGTCTCTCGTTGTACTCTTAAGCAATTGCATCGGTCTTGTAAAAAAAATCATTAATACGCTAGTACAATAACTAGTACATTTCAAGTCAGTTTAGCCTTTCACAACAGAGTCATCCCCATAATATAATAGAATGTAAAAGCAGAGAAAGGGGAAGACAAAGAAGGAATGAAGGAAGAACAGTCGATAAAAGAAGACACTGAAATGTGCAGTAGGTTCAGTTTCTGTGTAGCTCTGCATGGATGTTGAATCCCAGGCTTCTGCCCCTTTAAATGTTGTCACAATAAGCAGCACCCTGCTTTAGCTTTGGGTCTCCGGAGCGGAACCCTGACGAGCACAAGGGATGCATTGTGCTTGCAGCTGCCCAGATGGCCCTCGGGGGGCTGTGACTCAGCATCAGTATGGTGTGTGTGTGAGAGGTCCAGGTATACATTACATTGTGGTGATCAAATGTCATCAGAATGTGATAAAAGCCTGTTATTCTGATGTTGTGGGGACCATTTTTTCGGTCCCCACAAGGGAAAATTCAGTTAAATAAAAATCTGTGAATGCAATCAAAAAACTAAAAATGCATGGTTGAATATATGGTCTCCACAAAGATATGAGTACAGGTCTGTCTGTCTGTGTGTGTGTGTGTGTGTGTGTGTGTGGGGCACTCTGGGTGCTTTGGTTTCGTCATTGCATCGCTCCCACACCCCTGTCCCTGTTCCTCCGTCCCGCTCCCACAGGGGCCGGTTGGTGTACCAGCTGACGCTGACACTGTGGCAGCTGCTCTGCCACCTCTACATGGCCGATGTGCGACTGGAGGTGCTGAAGCTGACCAAGCACAGTGAGGACGGTACGGTGCGGGCACGCTGGAGGCTGCGGGGGCAGCCCTATCACCTCATGCCGCTGCGCTTCTACAGGCGGGACAAGGCCCCTCTCTACAGGTACCTGTCACTGGAGGAGGTGTTAAGGCACTCGATAGGCCTTTGGAAGGTTAACTGCCTTACTGGGAGGCTCTTACTGGGAATCACTACTGAAAATGTGTGCGTGTATGTATATATGTGTGTGTGTGTGTGTGTATATATACACACACACACACACACACGTATGCATCGCATAACATCCAGTTTATGGTCTGATGTTACATAATATGAATACTATGCGAACATCATATATACTATATACAAACCTAAACTATATACCTGTACTTATACTTCCTAAATAGCCAAGATATGTTATGTAGGAGACAGTAGAAATTAAAATTATGATAAAAGTACAGTAAAGCAAATGCACAAATGCGTTAGATGATTGTTTTCACTATCAAGAGTTTTAGGATATGTACTGTACCATGATGTACTGGCAGCGCAGTCACTTTGTTTTCACCAGCTACATGTGGTGCATTATGGGTATTATAAGTTAGATATGTACTGCACCGTGATATATCTGGCATCGCAGTCTCTTTGTTTACACCAGTTACATTTGGTGCACTATGGCTGCTTCTGTCTGCTGTGTTCCACTCCGATCAGGATTTCCGAGCTCCATTTTAGTCTTATAGGACCTCAGACATATATATGCGTTCGGACGTTGTGAAACAGCTTAGCCTTATTCCTAAGATTCCATACGCTCTTGGAACAATGTGCCCCAGTGCAATTAAGCGCATTGCTGTGTGAGACATTATGTGTCCAGCAGAGTTCTATAAGGTTTAGGCTTATGGTGCCGTGTGAAATTTGCTGCCTTTGACCTCCACAGGAACTACGATGCCTTCTCCACATTCTATCTGGGGCCAGACGGACTCATACACTGTCACAAGGTGGAAAAGGTAAGACCGGCACCTTTCTGGCTTTCTGACACGTGCGGAGTTACGTCATGTAGGGGCACACAGAGGGAACCAGGATGTGCCTCATTGTCACCTGTCACTGAGATCTGATTGGAGATCTGATTTATTTTTCGAGAATAGATGTGTACCCGCACATGGACTTGAAAGGTCTTGAAATGTCCTTGGATCGATTAGATAGTGATTTTTTTACTCAGCTTGATGCTCTGGTTTAGTTATATTGTTTGCAGAGATCTGATTTCTCTGCTGGAGTGAACTCCAGAATCCCTGCTGGTCCCTGCATGGGTGTATCTCCAGGGAGACACCCCACACTTACAGTCCCACCCCCATGTTCTTATCTGGCCTCTCTGCCACAATTTGACCCCTGCTCTCTTTCCCAGGTGATGCAGGTCCAGCCCCCAGTCCTGCCCCGAATCACGTCGCTCCTGGCTGGCACCTTGGTGGCCCTTGGGGTCCAGGAGCACAGACCTGCCCTGAATCTGCTGCCTTTCCTGCTGTCCTCTCTGCGCCTGGGGAGGCAGTGAGCCCCGTGGGGGCCAGCAGGCAGAGAGAGAAAAGGGGAGACGATGGGAGACGGTGGGAGTTGGTTAGAGAGACACTCATTCACATGAAGTCAAAGAACAAAGGTCCCAACGTTAATGGAAGTGAAGAGGATCCAATTATAGGCTGAAAAATTAACTCCGACTGCAGGACCTTGCTTGTCTGTCCCAGCCACGGTGTGAAGAGAGGCGTGGAAATCGATCCACCTGCTTTCGTGGTCCCACGACACCAAAGTCCGTGAGGTCTCATTTCATTAAGGAAGAACCCCACCCCCAAAGTGAATCGTTACCATCTGGCTATCAAACTGCGCTCTAGAGGGCCCTTTGTGAGACGTATGGGCACCCCTAGCGTGTGCTGGCGTCTGTGTGTGTGTATTCGTGCACACGGCAGTCTCTGTGTAAAGCCCCGTGCCCCTACCTGGATTAGCATTGCACGCGATTCAGAACTACCGGGAATAAATATTCTGCACTAGACTCTGGCTGCTCTGTGACGTCCGATACTGTGATGTGTGTGCCGATGTTCTGCTTTAATTTGGTCACGCTGGGCCCCCCCTAGAACAGCAAGTGTCACTGAGCCAGCTGACTGCTTATGCCTCATCGGTATGAACAGAGCTAACACTGAGGGCTTAGGAGTAACAGAATCAGAAATTTCTCTGTAATATTTTTATAGTTAAAATGCAGTATATTTATTAACTTCTTCAATTCTTAGCAAATTAACTCGCAGTTAGCAGTAACATGCTAAACCAAAGCAAAAGTTTGGGAGAGGGGAAAAAACAGCTTCTTAAAATAACATTCTTACAGCCAGGGGGCAGCAGAGAGCTTTATCATCAATGTGTAGTGTGAGTGTAGTGACTGTACTGTTAGTATGTCAGAACAAAAATTTTTTTAATTCACTTTTCCTTTTGGCCAGTGCTGCATTTTCCTTAAATCAAATCCGGTAAACCATTCTGCGATCTTGTTGTACCAGGACTGTACCCAGACGTGCAGGGTTGAGAATTAGACACTAAATCACATGCTTTCTGGACTGATTATCGCGAGTTGTGATGAATGGAGACATTGGGCTGGCCATTCATAGGTCTGAAATTCTGTTTGGACCTCCAGTGTCGCCAGTCATTCTAAAATTCCCGTGATCAGCTGCCTGAAGCTCTCACCAGTACATGGGCCATGCTACAGATCGTGGTAGCAGAACGTCAGAGATGTGCCTTCTGCCGGTATTGACCTAACCGTCGCGTGAAGCCCTGATTTCAGTTGTGCCTGGCAGCCTGGATAGAAGTCTCTAGAATGTTTCTTTCAAAAGCATACTGATTGTGTTTTTGAGGGTCTGTTCAGACCAACCTTTATGTTATAATAAATAGTCTAAAGTGGCATGAACGTCACAAGTAAGAATTATGCTTGATCAATCTCCAGATGCATTTTAGCATAATTAAGAATGTTTAATCATCCAATCGTAGCTGTTCACTTTTCGATTTAAGATCAGAGTAAAGGCAGTTCTACTTCACTGACAGCTGTGTATATATTCAGGGCTGAGAGGGATTCGATCAGGTCATTTCAGAGTATAAAATAGGAAGCCACTGTGTTGAGTGATGGTGCCTGTGTTATCCTGCAAGTGCATTAATACACGGAACATGAACCAAGGCGCCTAAAGGACACTGAACACCAGACTGAACGTTTGTGGAAAGCCCCACCCTCATCTCGGGCACTAAAACACTTCCTGGAGGGGTGTGGGAAGAACGGATGTGGACTGATGATGGGAAGCTGCAACACCGTGCTCCTTGTTACAGCATCGTACTCTCAGCGTTTAAAGCATGACCACTTTGCACGGACCAGCAACTGAAGAGGTAGCACTTAAGGGCGTAGCACTTAAGGACCTGGATGCTTTTATGTTAGGCCTGAACTCAGAGAAGGGCCGCCACTGTTATGCCATATGAAGAGCACCCCCTGCAGGAAGTGTGCGGATGTGCGTGTCGATATCTAAGTTGCGGTAAGTGATTACCTTTGGGTAAATGTGTGAGCAAGTAAATATTGTAAAATGATTGTCTGGTGTCGTTCTTGGTCATTCAATGCCGCCTTTCCTTCCATGAGAGATCTAACTCTTATTATAATAAAATGTGGTAGGACACACTTAGTAGGCTTGATAATTTAAGGGAGACAAATTCCTCTAACATCCATCTCCAGATGTGGCCCAGACTGCCTGCAGTTTCATTGGTCGGTCAGCGCTTACCTCATCGCTTCCGGGCCATAAAAAGAAGAGCAAAGTCCTCTCTGCCGCCCCTTTATTTTCACAGTAGCTAAGTCACAAGCAGAGTCTCTTTACATCAAAAATTGTAAATAAAAGCAATGGCCACTGAGAGGAAAAATTACATCTAATTTTAAAAAAAGGTTTTAATTGTAAACGCCTCAATTCATTTGCCATGAAAGACAATTATTGGCTCATAATCACCTTTAACCTACATGATTATCACCGATAATCAACAATGACAAATCTTTCCTATGAATTACTGGCTAATTTGTTCATATTTCCATTAAGAGAGATAAACATAGTCATAAGCTGTGTATAGTTAAGGGACCGCGTTGGTTCACACTCCACTAGTAGCATTTTATCTTACACCAGTAACTGATTCGGAAACCCAGGTGACTAATCCACAAAACAAGCAGTGACAGACTGGGTGAGGACAAACACGTGGGATTACAGGTGGGTCACACCCAGGTGGCACAGCGCAAAACAACGGCATCCATTCCATGTTTGAACAGTTAGCATAACCACAGCCGCTTCACAATGCTTAGACTCATTCCCAGCCATAGAGAGAAGAGGGCCGCGGTGACAGACAGGTCTTCGACGAGTCAGTGTGACCAGGGGGCGGGTCTTAAATGCCAAGACAACTGGGCAACTAGATGAATGCCATCGGGAACGGAATTTGGAGCATATGAGATGACAGTATTTGCAGGCAGGACTGATTGGACGAAAGACACGTACACAGACCAACGGGGTTAGGAATCGGACGAGAAGGCCCGGTGTGTGTTGGGGAAACGCTGGGAGCTGAAATCGGGGTCCTCTCTCAGCCTCCTCTTGATGTCACTCTTCACCTGAGTCGATTTAAGCATCACTTTAAAAATCAATACTTTGTTTTTTTTTTAATTTTTTTATAGAATTTATATGGTAAATAAGTATAAGTGCCATTAAATAAGGTTTATAGCATCAAAAGCAGACTTAACACACCGGCTCTGCTGAGCAGACAGTCTTTAGGATGGGGTTTAACTGCGGGACGATACCTGTTCCGTATAGGCTTCCTGCAGCTCGGGCTCGTCCAGCTCCCCCTGCAGGCTCTCTGGGGTAGTGACGGGCTTCACCCCAGCCGACCTGGCTGCCCGGTTCACTGCCTCCGACAGGGAGAGATGGGGTCCCTCACCCTGCGTCGTCTGACAGCAACACAGGAAA
>JAODKF010000051.1:489567-502813 GCA_026779585.1 Mormyrus proboscirostris | reverse complement strand
AGCCGTTGCGGTGACAGTGTCGGGTAGCCACAGCCCAGGGGGGTTGGTGGGGGGGGTGGGGTACAGGTTGCAAGTCACCTCAGAGGTTACAAATCACCAGAGTGACACCTTGGAAACCACTAACCGCCTGAAGAGGGCGCCTGGTGTGAGATACTTCAATACTTCAGTGTAAGATACACTTCAAAAGCACAGGCCTGTTTTTAAAACTACTAACAAATTAAATATACCAGAGCTTATCAGCATTTCTGTCAAGGCTGGGAAACTCGCTATGGTGGGGAGGGAGGCGGGGGGTGGGGGTTTGCTTGGCCAATCACGATGGACAGAGTGCCTAAAGGAGTAACACCCACCAGTGGTCTCCCACATAACTAGCGAACACCGTAAGAGGGCCGGGACACCCACTTCATCCCGACCCCGCAGCGCTCGCTGCTGTAAGCGGGGGCGTCGCGGGTGCAGAACCGAACACAGAAAAAAAAAAAAAAGAAAAAAAAAAAAACAGAAAAATAAAAACAGCCCAGAAATAAGTGGAGGGGACACAGGATGGGATCTTGGGCACCATACCTGAACGGTTTCGGAAGAATCCGTCGAACACTACAAAGTTGTTGACCTGCAGGGGGCAACAGAGCAGACCATAGTTGTTTTTCAATGGCTGCCGAAGACTGAGAGAGGCAGCTTTTCCGGGCTACCTGGCTGACTACGGGAACGGCATCAACCGGGATCGAAGCCCATCACCACCAAAAACCCATCGAAGTTGCGTTATGAGTCACAGACTGTCGCTAGGCACGGAAACTCTGCCTCTGAGGGCGTGAGTCAGAGGAACACAGGAGGCTGACATCCTCTATCTTTCACACTATCAGTCCCGGGATGTTTTTTGCAATGTCATACCAATATCAAATCCATGACAGTGGGTGACCTAGTGGCTCACCAGGTACACATGTGGTATCACACCACCAGCACTATTGCAGCTTTTAAGTACCACATTGGCTCTGTGTAGTGTGTGCGGAGCTTAAAAATTCTCCCCGTGTTGCATAGCTTTCCCTCAGGTACTCCAGTCCAAAAAGACACAGTCGGGTTAACTGCCCGTAGCATACGACTCGATGTGCCTCATGATGGACAGGCATCCCATCCAATGGGTAGCACTGCTTCATGCCCCACGCTGCCTGGATTGGCTCCCCCACAACCCTGACATCTGATTGGAAGATGGGTACGACCTTTATAAAGGGTTTATCAATGGCTTACAATCAGGTTAGGTTGTAACACTTTGCAAATCATTAATAGATAATTATAAACAAGTTGCTACACATTAATGAGTTACTACCATTTATAAGTGGCAAAGGGGAGCTTTACTGTAGAGTGGCACCAGAAGATGAATGGACCGACATCCATGGCAGATCATTGATTTCCTGTTTCAGATGCATTAAAAAAAAACCCAAGGGTCTTTTCTACTCAAATTCCACAAAAATCTGTCTACACATATGCCTGCTTAGTACATAAGATTTAAGCATTAACAGAAGAATCACCACGTGAAAGTATCCTCTCAGTCTGCATGACGTTGATGCTTCTCGGGCCGATTCTACCTGGCATCTGAATTTAATAATGATGGTTTCCAGAAGTGAAATGTTTGCAAATATTATACACCAACAAGGTCCTTTACTGGTGAAACACCGTTTGACTCTTACCCACTTCAGATATTTTCCTTCTGAACTCGTCACTTTTAGCATAATTCACACAGAACCTCATCATCCTGAGAGCCAATCAACTCAAAGACAGGGACTTTAATTTGTGCCTATTTGACCAGAATCATAACAGGCCTGTGGCTCAGGTTTCCCTGCTGAAAACTGGACTAGAAGAACTAGAGCACGTACTGTGATACACACTACCAGTCAAAATGTTTTGCACACTACAGGATTTTACCACTTTTCTATTTATTTCATAAACTGCAGATTTTTTATTCTTGTTAAGCATTAGGAAGTTGCACAACTATACATGAAAGTGAACGGCTATAAATGCAAATTAATTGGGTGTGTGGTGATGGCAGTCAAACTTTAAATGCACTAGTTAACTGCTTCCTCCCATGAAATAGAGCAGTATTTAATGTCCCTTTTAGAAAAAAATGCCTTGAATTATCTCTGCTGTTATAGCTGTCAGAGGAGGTGACTTTGATGAATGAAAGATATGCCATTTTCTTGCTAATAACAGTACTCAAATGGTGAATACTGTAAATTTATTTGCTAGCCAAGAATACTGAGCGTATTTTTAGTAAATGTTAAGCGAGTAACATGCAAACGTAGAAAATCTCAGGGTATGCAAAAACTTTTGACTTGTAGTGTATTTGATTATAATTGTAAGGGCGCTTATTACCGTTTGCAGATCACCGATGTCATGAATTGTCTGTCTCTTTCAGCACAACATTCTGGTATCAAAAACACCAGCTGTTTTTCCCCCCAGTAACTGTATTATATGACAGGATGAATAATGCAAATCATTGCTTTTTCATGCTCCTTAAGGTGTCAGAACTATACTGTGCCTCGCTAAAGAACACCAGGGCAGTGTCGCATACCTGAGGTACGCCATCTTTCAGACCACAGTGCTTTTCCAGGAAGGAGAGGAATTTGGGAGAAGGTCTGTCATAGGCCAGCTGCTCGGGGTCCACCCTTTTGTTCTGACCAATCACAAGAGATCGAAACAAGCCAATGAGCTGTGTGCTCTGATTTAACACTGTATTTAACATCCCCTCGGTTTTCTTCCACCTTCTAATGCTGTGACACAAATTTAACCATGTGACATAATTTCCTTATCTTATTCATTCTGTGACTCAGCCACATTGATTAACAGATTTAGCAACATGACGGTTGGAGTAACTGCAACTATTTGCTTGGAAATCTATTTTCTGCACCATGACTACTTGACCCCAGACTGTTGTCATTACTCACCAAACGCAGAAGATGCAGGTAAGGATAGATCTATCACTGACAGAACAGTCATTGTACCTCAGGCCCCACTGTGGTACAGTGTAATCAGACCCCACCCCTCAAAATGGTCTATAATTTTTGAACAGATTTGTATCATTCATTCATTCATTCATCCATTCTTTCATTCAATCATTCATTCCTGGAACACAGCCTTGATTCCAGTTCCTCTCCACAGTCAAAAAATACAACTCTTCACCTTCCCTTCTCCAGAGTCTCTGCCTCTCTTGCCATTGGCCACATCCTAATCTCCACCCCACCCTCAAGGCATCACCATGACAACCGGTGTCTCTCACCCGGAGCATAAAGCGGAAGAGCTCAAGGCCATAGCCGTGCCTCTGCATTCTCTCCGCGATGAAGAAGTCCAGAACACAAAGCGGCTCCGTCTCCACGTGCGCCTCCCGCTGGTCCTGCGGTGTCATGACAAGGTAAAGTATTCTCATCAGTACAATGAAAATGTTTTCCCTGATTAAATATGAAAGCTTGCCACTTTCACACACAATCACAATAGTAGTGACAAGGCCTTAACTCACCAAAAATAGCATCACACCCCAATACTAAAGATAATACTTTAAATGACATACAAAAAAAGCTTTTAGCGCTGCCTGAAGAAGACAGCTGACTGGCTACCGGTGCAGCAGCTGTTACATGACGTGCATTTGTACACGTGTCCAGAAATGCATCTCAACTCCACTTGAAGAAGGTATTAGAGAGTCTACAGATACGAAGACAAGCTCACCAAGAGAAAAAGGTTCTTAAACCCGACCTTCAGATAGCCCACGGCTACTCCACGACCCCTAGATCGGGAGGGGAGAGAAGGAAGGGTGAGGACAAGACAGGGAGGGGGTCAAAACAGAGGTAAAAATCATTTTTATCAGCCCCAGAGCCCCACAACCCTGTATAGGACGAGCAGTATAGAAGATTAAAGAACTAATGAATATTTTTATTTGTTCTGACAATAGTCTGGACCAGGGATGGCCAATCTTATCCGAAAAGGGCTGGTGTGTATGCAGGTTCTTGGGGTAACTTTTAGGTCAGCTGTTCAAACCCAGGTGTGAGGACTCTTCAGCCAATCAGTCCTCTAATTAGTAATCTAATTAGGGAGTTGCAGCGAAAACCCGCACACACACCGGCCCTTTGCGGATAACCAAGCATTGTTATTGGATATTGAATACATCACTGCAAATTCATCCAGTACAGAGTTTTAGGGATTACAAATGTCCCGTTAGCTAAACAAATAAAGATATCATTGAATTTCAGTACATGTGCATGTTAACATAGATGACAGTGATGCTTTTTTATACAGGCAACACTCAGAAAACGAAGGGCCTCTCAAATCCCCAGTAAAATGAGCACGAGTGTTATTAACAACACAGTAAATGACAGGCATTTATCATCAGAGGGAGGCATCTTAAGATAGAAGCCACAGCATATAGACTTCTGAGAAGGCCAAGCTTTGCACCCTGAAACTGAAAAAATATCTATAAATACAGACACACACAGACACATTTATGGGAAAAGTTCCTTTGAAGAGGTATCGTATCACGGCAGAAGCACACCAAGTATCAAATAAAAGCCCTGACTCTTTATTTTATTACAACTAAAAATGTATTTTAATAATAAATACATACATTACTAAGTCCCGACACAGGCAGGTTAAAAAAATGCATGAGAAAAGTGGAGGTAGCAGGAACACTTATTGTCACTTATTGTCATTATGGGACAGTAAACAAAAGCAATGTGACACAGGGAGCATGCAGTGATGACGATGGGCAGAATTCAGCTTTAGCGCTGAACAGTCAGTCAGGTGAACAGGATTAAGTTGCTGGTCATGGGTCCAGCCACGAATACCAATCAAGCTGGTCACATGACCTTGGTGCCACCTGCCACCCCCACCCACTTACCCATTGCCCTCCCCGTTTTTCAGCAGGTAAAGATAGTGCCGGCTCGACTGCAGTTTCTCAGCACTGGTGATGGGGGCAGCCAGGTCCTGGGCCTGGGATCACAAAAACCCATTCCGTTAAAAGGGCGGTATCCCTGGTTGCATTTCAGCACAAAAACCTGCAGGAAGTCGCCACAAAGCACTTAACTACTCGCAGCCAAAAAAAAAAAAACCCCCACAAAAAACCACAACGCCCGAGTATGTACTGCTGCTGTGCACTTCACATCAAATGCAGCTGCTACAGGAAGACACACTGGTCCCAGAAGACTCCCTCAATCCAGAGTCAAAAGAGCCATAATGCGCCAGTGATCATTCCAAAAACTCCTTTTGTTCTTTGTGATAAACAAGAACAGAATAATCAAAAAGTTCAGCTACCAAATATTGTTCAGCTTACCACCCAAATAGATCTACGCCAACTGAAAAAAAAACTTAAACATTATATAGGCTACAGAGTACAAAGACATAAACATATATAAACATAGAAAGTACCTTAGCTGATGCTTTTCCTAGTTCATCTATAACTGCGGCTATTTGATGTTGATAGTCTGGTCTGAAAAAGATTGACGGGTCAGTGTACAACATACGGTGCTCTTTCACGTGACTCCCAATGCTCCAGTCTGCAATTTAAACTGCTCTTGTTTATTATGGGTCCAAAGCACTATAGTGCATTGGACCATTACTGGTTTTTTTTTTAAATTTATTTTTGTTATTATTTTAATGACAGTGCCGTTTATATACAGCATGGGGTAATCATAAATCACACTTACATTACACGATCATCACATCACGTGAGTACTTTCTTTCAGATGTATGAGTACTGTACTCGTCTATGACAGTATAACGCTGTCCTCCATATAATAATCTGGATATAATGAAAACAATATTGCTTGGTTTTCTCTCTTTATTTGCAAAAGCTTCACGGCCATTAAATAAGGGCTAAGCGGTTACTGAGATGTGACGGGATGGATCGGCCTGTCCGACATGTAAACTGGGTGTATTGTTCCGGACAGGGCGGAGGTTTCAGCAGAAAGGAGGCGTCATTTACACAGCGAAACTGCGATTTATAAAATACCACCATCACCAAATGAACACATAGAGGTAACAAAAGCTGACACAAAAAGCCGGGGGGATCTTTCATCTGAAGTATATGCTGCTGGCCGCATCCTTACTAACAGGACACATTAAAGTATGCAGAGACCCCACCTCTCACCAAATGCATTGCACAATACAATGTACAGTATTATTGCTACCAGAATGCGACCCGATTAATCCCTGCCACCGCTAAACACAGCTAACCGGCTATGCAATATAAACCAGAGCAACGTTACCTTCCTAGAAATTTTCGACCTGTCGTCAGATTTTGATCCAGCACCGTAATTCGGTCAGGGAAAAGGGCATTTATATCAAACGGGAATTCCATAGTCCTAAAAAATCCGTGCACTTGTTTGAAAATTGCAACGTTAGTATCAGTAAAGGAAGCAAGCAAGCCTACTCCTCCAAGGAAATATGTTGGCGTTAACTACCAAGGACATAAATCGGGGTTAGCTATGCAAAGAAAGATGGTTTTAAAATATGGCACGATGAACTCATTCTCGCATTGCTGTTAGTAATAATTCAAATCAGAACATGAGACTGCACCGTGCTGCCGTAATACCGTATTAAAGTGTCCACAGCCTATCCATTGTGTCTGACTACAGCATGCCAGCCAGTGCAGGGACAGGCGCTCGCAAATCACTTACTGAAACTGAGCCGTAATACAACTAAAGTAGGGTTTGTCACGCATTAAATCACTCCATCATTAGCATGTTAACCAATGGTAGGAACATCAACTATTTATGACAACGGACATGTCAAGGTTTACCACGGTATTTAAAGATATAATGGAAGCATTGCTGTATTTCAAAATGAAGCAACGTATACTGAATTTATTTGTCTAATCGTCGTCTTTTCGCTTTTACTTCATACATTACGGTACCGGACCTTGACGTTGTTCTTGGTAACAGAACAACTTCCGCGTTTGTGTTTACGTAGCAACGATGCTGTTGGGTGGGAGGAATATCCGAGGAAAAAGCCATTGCGTGCAGGAATGAAATAATCATGTGCAAAAAGTCGCCATCCAATTCGAATAATCTTTTCTTTTTTTGTCTCAATGGACAATTGACGGTTAACGTGTTGTCGTGAAAAAAAATGCGTGTGAAAATGAAAATCTAAGCAAGTATAATTTTTTTATATTTTCATAAAAGTCTAATTTAATCAATAAACTGACTAACAATATTATTTTGAATGAGATTCTAAGAACATAAGAAAATTACAAACGAGAGGATAGTTGTTAAAATCTTATCTAGCTCTGATTTAAATTAATTCAATGTTTTAGCTTACACTACATTAACAGGAAGACTATTCCATACTCTACACGCTGTGTAAAGAAGTGTTTTCTCAGATCCATTTTAAAATGTTCTGCCGCTAATTTCAATTTATGGCCACGAGCTCTGGTATTTAAACTAATACTGAAGTAGCCATTTGGCTGAACAGCATCCAGACCTGTTAGAATCTTATATACCTGGCTCTATATTCTAAAATCTTATGAATAAAATTCATTTGGTTGCATTCAGGCATTCACCAAGTGCAATTTTCTTATTGCACTGGCAATAGGTCGTCCCCTGTTTGTCCTGCCGTTTGGACCCCTTGTGGTCCCGTTGTTTCCATCCCCAATTCAATTCTGCTTTGAGTTTGAGTAAAACCCTTTTTTTCCCAAATGCCTGCTACTGAGCCTTTTGTCCTGCACAGCATGACATTTACACAAACTACAAATACTATTTTATAGTGTTTTTGATGTTTTGGCCTTTAGTATTCTTAAAAATATTATTTCCAACATCTTAATTGTTTTTTAATGGGTCATACTAATTTGTGTTTGAAAGTCACAGCAAGCTGTCTGCATTCCTTTGTCATTAAAAAACAACCCAAAATAGCACTCAGTCAACCCCCTGGATTCTCCTGAAGCACCATCTCTTTTCATACTTGTGCTTCGACAGCAGGTCAACCACACGGTATGAGTGAATTTAAAAAATGGTGTGTAATATATGCACCTACTGGAGATAGCATCATTGAACCTGCAGCAAGCCCATCTGGCTATATGGAATCTAGATAGATTATCTGCAGCATACCAATAGATAACTGCTGCATTAAGCTCTCTGTGCACTGAAGCACCAGCAATAGTAATGAAAGTAATGAAATCAAAAACATTACATTTTCCTGTAATGTTAAATTTGGTCTGAATGCCATAAAACAACACAGTTTATGGAACTGAGAAGAGCTAAAGAAGGCAAGCTGCTAGCTTCAAAGGATGTTATGAAACCAAGGGTTTCCAAAGTCATGTCATGCTTGAGTGAGTCTCATCACTGTTATTAAACTGGTGCAGGGTGATAAGGTGAGAATTCCCCTCTTCTCTTCATTTCTGTCAGATGATTTCTTTGAATTGTGTGGGGGCAATGGCTGGAGGTATCAAAGTGATGTGTACTGAGAAAACTATGCATTGTGTAAGTATACTTTTTGTGGACAATTGTTTTATTTTGAAAGAGCATAGAAGAGAACAAAGAAAGAATGGATAGGTCTGCACATACAAAAACCCCACATGTTATGACAAGTACAAGTACAAATGTCAGACATAAGTACAGAAAACAGGAATACTTTATAATAATAATAAAAGGGGGGGGGGGTAAATTAGTTATACAAGATTATCAAAAATAAAAGCCGGTGGTGGTCAAAAGCAGCATCTTCTCAGAGTCTGGGATCTACAGTAGCCCCACATTCTATATGTGTACTTAAAGAAAAACACTCTTTGAATTGTGATTAATCCCAATATAAAGTCTCAGTATTTTTTTCCAGTTTTGTTCCTTGCCCCTTTTATTGATGGTTATTGGTTTGTTTATATAAGCAGTCCTTGTTTTGTGATCGAGGGAGAAGCCTGTCCATCTTGTATTTGGATCAGTGTTATTATAACTTATTTTTAAATTCAGTTTCCTGTTTTCATCCAGTTCAGTTTTTATTGGTATTCTGTGTGGTTTTACGTGTTTATATTTTACATATATTTGTTATTTAGTTTTTATATATGTTTCTGCAATTGTATCTCTAAGCACTTTACGCTGCAGAGCTATTTAATGCATCTGACTTCAAGAGAATCCTACACAAATTCTAATCCATCTCCCTTAAGTCGTATCTAAGTGAAAGTATAGAATATGTATATGTCAGTTGCCACATGGGGGAGCTACTACAGCCCAAAAATCAGCTGGCTTAGTAGCGCTGTCGAAGTTGTGGTCAGCAGTGTGGAAAATGCTATAAATACTGCTATTGCCTCACATACACTGCACCATTACTGGGCTGCTAATTCAATTAGCCAACTGCTATGCAAGCCAACAGCAGTCAGATCATTTAAATTCACAAATGTCAATCATATTTTCTTTCCCCACACCTAAGTTTCTTACACATAGGGGTTTTTTTAAAGAATAAATCCCAGGTAAACAGAGATAGAAAGCCGCAGCAAAGACGCAGCCACCGACACTACAAACAGGAAGCCGCAACATGGATTCCAGTTTAGTCAGTGTCAAATTCCCCTCGTCCTTTTCATCCTCCTCCTCTTTTTCAGACCATTCATTTGCCGGTTACCTCTTTCACTCAAACTGTCTGTCTTTCTTATAAGCCCACCAATGTCACATCACAAAGTCACCTGCAGCCCCCACTTATTCCGAACCGCCATTTAGTTTTGAGTGATACTTTGATTTTTAAATTGAGGGCATTTTTCTTCACAAGGTTTCTAGCATGTGACCCAAACCGGACTGTAGAGCTTCTTTCACTTCAACATTTTCACACATACAGTCTCACTTCCTTGCCATGCGGGGTGGGGTCTCTTCAAGCTTATATATGCTGTTGCATGAAAATCAGTCAAGGGAGAAATACCGGTATTGAGAAGGAGGGTCGCTATGCCTTACACCTGAGTATGACGACAAGTAAAATGGCATTCTCCATGTTGCGCCACATACTCTCTTTCTGACTGTCCATTTTTGCGTTTTTGAGGAACATTTTTCGGCAAGACGCCTATAATAACAATTACATATAATTACACATATAATTCTCTATGCTGTAGAAACACAGTACTCCCCGGGTCGATTCGGGTCGATGGCCATATTGGTCATACCTAGAAATTCCGATGATGTGCTTCGCTTCTCATATTGAGTTCCATCTTCAACTGCGGAATTTATTTGCAACCATTTTAATAATGGCTCCAGTATTACAAAGTGAAATCAAGTACTGGGAGATGATTAGCATTTCTACGCTTTTTTTTTCCACTTAACGTGCAGTGAAACAGCAACACATGGGGGAGGGGAGGTCTGAATGGGCTTCCCCTTTTAAACCTCATGCGTCTGATCCCCCCCCCTGCATCTGGGGAAGATGCCAACCATCAAACCATCCGGCTACCTAGATAAACTCTCCACTTTCTTCACCTGAGCGGTGACATATCTTTCAGACACCCCCACCGGCACCCGTGTGGAACAGCAGCTGCATGGGCCACATGATGGGAAAAGTGAGTTTTCTCTTTAGCCACACAAATTCTGGGTTACACAATGGCAGAGTCCCATAACTGCCCGTGGCACCACCGCAAAAGCCACGCTGGCCTGCCGCTATAGGAATCCCTTAACCGCGACACTCATAGAGCAGAGAGCTTGGCTTTGCCCCAGTTTGTGGAACAGAGCAGAATGTAGGTAGGAAACCAAGAGTGAGAGAGAAAGAGAGAAGGAGACGGACAGACTGAGAGAAAGAAATGAAAAGACATGAACGGAATCGGAAGTGATCGCGTATGATAGGGCGTACAGAGCTGTGAATTCTAAGGCAGCCTAAATCAAGCCTGAGGTGGGAGTCTTTCTTTTAAATCTTTTCCTCTTCCCTGTATCTCGCATGTACTTTTGACAGAAAACCAGCCATGTTGACCTGGTATTTCCCATCCCAGCACCAATATCAGGTCATGGTTGCCACCTGTCACCTGAAACCGTCTTTGCCCAAAGACACAAAATGTGGTTTTGTGCTGATGGTTAACAAAAATTCCGACTGACCCCCGGATAGGAAGGGGGCAGGGGTGTGTGGCGGGGGGGATGGATGCCCTGGCAGGTACAGGGGCCCAGTACTTTACAGAGGCCCTTGAATTTGCAAAATTATATATAAAATTAGGTGCTGGGGTGGGTAGAGTTACCATATTACAAACCGCCCTGCATTACAAAACAAAATTCCCAATACAGGATATGACTTGTCCCATATTGTCACGTTGATTTTATCACGGGGAACCCCCCCCTTGGCAGGGGATGACATTTTGTCAGAGGGCCTAGAATTTCTATGTATGCTCAAGGCAAGAGGAATCTTATATGTCAATCCAAGTAGCTGCTGAGTTGGTCTAAATGGAAATGACATAATAGTTTTGCTGCATTTTTTATTGTTTTCTTTTTTGGCGGGGGGCTGCAAGGTTTTTCCCAGGTGGGGCATTCATTCATGAAGCACTCAACGGAACCTATTATGTTCATTGAAACTCGACCTTTAACTTCCCTTTCTTCCACATCCAGCTCACACTGTAAACACAACGAGTATCGATTTGCCCGTCTTCATCGTTCATGTGATTACGTCATGCTCGCTCCAGAACGACTGCCAAGTTCAGAAACCTACTTTAGGTATCCTCTACAGGCACCTAAACTAGAGTGACCATGTTTTGGTTTTCAAAAAACAGCCCACTGAGGGCATGACGTAAAGAGAGGTATTGAAAGGAAATCCGCACATGCAAAGTATTCCGACTGTAAAGAGCAAATGTCAGTGTGAGACAAAGAGAGAGCTTGGACATTTAATGCAATTTTGGGCACTACAATTTCCCAAAAAAAGAGGACAGGTATGGAGAAAAAGAGGACATATGGTCTACCTAACTAAACTGCAGCCTAAATTTGAAAAAGTGCATCATAGAGATCAGAACAAATAATCATTAGCAGAATAATTATGATTGCATTGTTCTTTATCACACACATAGCTTCCTCCCCTTGTGTTCCCATGACACAAAACAAGGACTGAATTTTCTGTTTACATGTTTCCTGTAAACCACAGGAAGTCTGACGGTGTTACTGTGACCGTAGCCTTTTGTGAAAAAAGTTCCTTTGGGATTATAACTTGCCATCACACCCCTCAGCCTTCCCACATTGTAGTACAGCGAAATATTCAGTCCTGTCCGTCCAGGCCGCCAGCAGACCGTAAGCTATCTGATATGAGAGCATAGATGTTTGGTAAATCGGATACTTTCATTCAGAGAGACAGCTGAGGTATTAATTAGAAATGCCCCCAAATATCGAAAAAAAAGCAACGTCAACAGAAACTAGAGCAGCCTGATGGGCTGCTGTTCTCAATACGTAGGCCTTGATTCGCTGATTGATTCGTTAACCTTCATTAGCTGAATTTGCTCGACTCCAACTTTATTTATTTTATCTATGTGCTAGAAAATACAGTCTGACAGAGGAGACACCCTGTATAAGATGCCAGTACATTGCAAGGCTGCTGAATTGATCATCAGATTCAAATCAAATTAAGACAGATCCATTTGATCACGAAAAGGCCTACGATGTGATTTACTTAGATTTCCAGAAGGCCTTTGATGTTGTCTCCCACAAACGGCTCTTGCGTAAGCTCAAAGCTGCAGGGATTTTAGGAACTGTGGCAGCTTGAATCAAACACCGGTTAACTGACAGGAAGCAGCGAGTAGTTATTAGAGGCACAATGTCACAGTGGGCCTGTGTTCATAGTGGGGTACCGCAGGGCTCAATTTTAGGACCACTATTGTTTCTAATTTACATTAATGATATTGACCCCAATACATACAGTAAACTGGTTAAATTTGCAGACGATACCAAGGTGAATGGTGTAGCAGATACTGATCTAGCAGCAGAGAGGCTACAACAGGATCTGGATTTAATTAGCAACTAGGCTGATACTTAGCAGATGAAATTTAACACAGATAAATGTAAGGTAATCCATGCAGGGAGTAGAAAAATAAAGTACAGATATTTTATGGGTTCCACTGAAATAAAGGTAGCTGATTATGAGAAAGATCTCAATGTGCATGTTGATGCTTCCATGTCCCACTCTCGCCAGTGTGGGGAAGTGATAAAAAAGAATGTTGGGTTATATCTCTAGGTGTGTGGAGTTTAAGTCAAAGGAGGTGATGTTACATTTATATAATTCCTTGAGACCCCACCTAGAATATTGTGTGCAGGTTTGGTCACCATACCTTAAGAAGGACATTGCTGCCTTAGAAAAGGTG
>JAODKF010000051.1:471945-484480 GCA_026779585.1 Mormyrus proboscirostris | reverse complement strand
CTCTTACCTGTATATACTCTCTTAACTGTATATATTCTCTTACCTGTATATACTCTCTTGCCTGTATATACTCTCTTGACTGTATAAATTGTACATACTGCACATATTGCACTTGCTACTCTCTGCAATTATGATTGGATTCTAAACTGTATTTTGTTGCCCTGTATTTATACAAGTGTAATGACAATAAAGTCAAATCTAATCTACTCTAATCATATGACAAAAATAAATGTTTTATAGGCTTGTGGAGAGTTCTATATGAAAGGCAGCCGGGATCCAAGGTGGTGTACAGACACATAAGCAGACACTCAGCACATTCAGTCAGTGCGCCTGTGCAGTGATTCTCTAAGGAAACGGCCACTTTTGTTTATGGAGCGATCCGCAAATATGCACTGCCAAGCTGGGATGAAGCAGATTAAAGCTTATGTACTCGAGGGGCTCGTGCAGAGTGCTGAAGCTGAACAGCGAACTGGAAAAACTGAACCTTGTGTTCGCCAACCAGACAGTCACCTCCCAGTAGCAGAGCTGGACGCTTCAGATCCAGAAAGTAAAAATTCAGACCACATTTTTATTTCGACCCACTAGTTCAGGACTCTGTGACTGTGACTCCTTATACTTAACTGGTGGGTTCTTCACCTGAAATGTCCACCTATACCCAGTGGCAGTGTGAAGAGCTGTTTGGTTTGGATGGTTGATCGAAACAAGTAACCAGAGGGTTTGGCAGGGAATCTGTATTTGGGAAACACGTCATCATGCTCAGGGGGAACTGGTGTGACAGCACACGCTACAGAGAGGAAAAAACCAAACAGGTCAGTCGGGGACAGGAAAATCTGAGACACATAGAGGGCCATGGATGGAGATTGTGGGTGTACAGGGGTGAAGAAAATTTCTTCCAAATTAGGAAATGCTAAAGAAAAAGTCAAGGGGAACAAGAATCACACCCGGTGCCTAAGGTTTGGTCATAACAAAGCTGAAAATACTCTTCAAGCTCATGCGAATGAAATGAAACAAGGTGATTAGCATGACCCTCATTTGAGAAAGTAATGGTGACATATGACAAGTGTGTAGGGGCAGCTTGAGTGAGGGCCGATTGCACAGAGGATCGCGGTGCAGCCGATTGCCGAGACGCTATTGCGGATTTTCAGTTGACTCTGAAGTACAAATCACTTCCTCTGTTTAATAGCAGTCTTCGTTTTCATATGCTTATAAGACCAAATACCCGCTTCTAAATGTGTTTATATATGACCTTGACTAGCTACTCAATAATCTTCACTAATTACATCTCTGAAGTGTTTTTTCCACTTAGTAAGACAGAAGGGTATTGAACAACAGTAAATCAGTTATGTAAGACCAATGCAACTTTCATAGAATTGTTTTTCTTTCTTTTACAATTTCTACTCTGCAATGCTTTTTCTTGTATAGGACAGAGCACACAAAATCCGTAACTGAGTTCTACGTATCATTCAGGGTTGCAGAAAAAAAAAGTCTAAAGGGGAGTTTTTGTTTTTTTTTTTACAAACAGCATTGTCTTGTGTTGAGGCTGTATGGCAAACGTGGGTCCTTCCCCCAACCCACCCCCAGCGGAGATGAGCTATGCGGTCATCACCTTATGTGTGGGAGCAGATCTTTGGCCTTGACTAAATACCCAAATGTCTTCATGGATCACGGGGAAACTACGACTCACGGTTTGCTGTTAAAAAGAAATCAAGACAGTGGCTGTAAAGACTATTGAAAACTTTAGTCGGATTTTTTTACACATGCTGAAAATATTGGACAGTAAAGTTACTTGGCGTGTTGTGCAGGGAAGAAAAGCGGAGTTCAAAACTATGGAGTGCAAACAAAGAAGAAATTAATAATCACAGGTGCAGCAAGGTAATTGTGGGTAATTTGCTTTCAGTACTAGCGTTTAGTTCTATTTTTTTGTTCTCTTGTTTATTTGTTTGTTTAACATACATTTTCATTTATTTATTAGGTGTCCAAAGGCCTGCTCCAAATAACATCTCACATTTGTACAGTGATAATAAAGATATCTGATCTTAAAAAAAAGTGCATATACTGTCGATTACTGAGCCTTGGCGCCATCTAGTGTTACCACAAAGATAGGGATTAGCCCGTCAGGCCAGAGATGACAGAACAGCTGTCAGACAGCAGGGGGCAGAGAAACAAAGAAACTACACTCGCCAAGCTAAAGCTGTGAGGTTATTGAAATATTCATGACACCAGGTGGACTGAACACACTCACTCATTAGAAACAGAAAATGAAAAACAGTCACTTTATTTAACTGTAATAACCATTCCTTTTATCGCATAACAGGTAACATCATAACAATAGCAATTTTAAATATAAATATAATTCCAATACCACAGAGTAGTACGATTTTAAATGTGCAAAAGAACACACTTATGACATTAAATGATTCTGGATACCCTTGTCCATTTTCACTATACTTGTGCATATCGGCACCATGACTCGCATCATCGCTAACACTATTGTTCTAATGCACAGGAACGCAGAGGGTTTGACTGATTAAAAAGAAAAACAGACTAAACATTAGACATATTATGAGGAGGGGTGGGATTATTTTTAAAGACTTTCAGGGTAGGAACTGTTGCTGAGGGAAAACACTAAGACGGTGTTTCTCAATCCGGTCCTCGGGGCCCCACTGACAGTCCATGTTTTTGCTTCCTCCCAGCTGCGTGTCTGGCTGGGAGGGAGCAAAAACATGTTCCGGCTCTGTGTCCCTGAGGACCGGATTGAGAAGCACTGCTCTAGGGAAAATATAACAGAAAACAACTTGAAACAGACCCCAGGGCCCCTGCTATGTGCTTAGGTGTTAAACAATGTTAAACAACCCATCGAGGAGGTAGGCTAACTCTGTTAGCACATACACAGCATTCAGCCGGCCTCTGACACTGTGAAACTCGCTACATAACGCTTCCTTTAACTATTTATAGGTACAGAAAATCTGTCCCGATAATAAGCTGCTTGTGTGGACGGAGCCCAACTGATGTGATACTTTGTTTTCTGTAATGCAGCAGCATCAGATATTAGTCCAGTTTAATGAGGAAAGCAATTTTATTTCCTCTTACATATTAATTGCTTTCGTCACGCAAGAACCTTTATCACGGGGACAGAATAGGCTGTTTACGTACATCGTGTGCTATGAGATGCCAAAAACTGGCCCACTTTGGTAGTGACACAGTACGGACCCAACGGAACCAGCCGCATGATACATGAAAAGATATGGATTCAAGCTTTTGGACACTGTACTGGTACCAGAAAACTCATTAATGTTAGATAACAGCAAGTCTAAACTGATAAACAGCTAAACACTGGTCCATTGGCCTGCTATAGTCTAATACAGTGTTTCCCAGTCCGGTCCTCAGGGACCAGCGCCCTGCCAGACAGTCCACATTTTTGCTCCCTAATGGTCTATGGGTCCCCAAGAAATGGATTGGGAAATACTGGTCTAATACACGGACACAAAGCTAGCCGATTACAAAGTAACGTTATTACTTGAAAGTGCCATTCTTTTGGTCATACCGAATTGGTGCCGTGGGATGGGGGGGGGTTCTACCTGAACACCCTCTGCTTAAAGGTCAATGTGCAAATTCAGGGGTCAGATTTGTTTTTCTAGGCCAGGACAGCAGGGTCACCATGCCTATTCGTGTCAGGGAGGAAGGGCGAGAGGCCATTAGCTACAAGGACAGGAGGTCTTTGCTTACATTCCCC
This sequence comes from Mormyrus proboscirostris, assembly GCA_026779585.1. Classification (NCBI taxonomy): domain Eukaryota; kingdom Metazoa; phylum Chordata; class Actinopteri; order Osteoglossiformes; family Mormyridae; genus Mormyrus; species Mormyrus proboscirostris. The sequence continues at coordinate 480,747 of JAODKF010000051.1, read as the reverse complement.
CCCAAATGCAGCCCCACATCCACCAAGGAGACAGACTCCCACAAACAGCAGGGATACTGCAGACTGTGGCTGCTGATTCACACCTAAGAGCGGTGTGTCTCTCAACATTCCAAAAACAGCGTTTTTGAACACGAATGTTACTTTCGGTCCCAAATTCGCAGATAATCTCGAGAGAGCAACTTCAGCCTGTGAGCACCGGCCTCTGACAGGCCGACCTTTCATTAAGGCGATTATCCGAAATACCCCCCCACCCCCCATGTTAAAGAAGAGTTTGAAAAGCAGCAGCTACCTAAAAGAGGCATATGAGATTAGGAATGGGCAAATCTGCTCCTTGGGGCTGGGGGGTGATAGCGAATAACCCCCCCGCTGAGCAAGGAGTATTTAATTGTAAAGTGACTTTAAAAGATGCAGGACTACAGGACGGGAAGTGGCCGGGCCAACAGCAGCATTTCACCTCACCTCTGTCGCCTCAGGGAAGGATTCTTGGGAGGTTCTGAGCGACCCGCCCTGTACGCCGACGAGTCCCATTAAACGCATGACACACACACATACACACACACACACACGCAAGTTGGTCTTCCTATCTAAATGGGGACCATCCACTCATTTCTATGGGAGAAACCCTAATCCCAATCACGACACCCTTAACCCCTACCCATCCCTAACCTTAACCATAAGTAACCAACCCGAATACATCACTTTTGGCATTTCTACTTTTTTGATTGCATTCACTAATTTTTATAAAACTGAGGTTATCCAAATGGGGACCTCAAAAAATGTCCCCAAAAGTAGGGAAATTTCAGGTTTTACTACACTTTGGGGACAATTTGGTCCTCAAATGTAATCTATGCAAACTCACACAATACACACACACACATACACACACACAGGCACACACACATACACCTACTGTTTCCAGGAAACATGTATCTCATGTACCAGCAGCAAATGTGTGTAAAAACAATGGCACGGATTACTGTAGACAGGAGGCCAACCCTTATGCTTTCACTCAAGTGGACAGAAAGTGAGCGAGAAGGAGAAAGAGAGTGAGAGAGAGGGAGAGAGTGTTGGGTTTAATCGTTAATTTCCATTTAAATCTCACCTTCTGACACAAACCATCCAGCTGCTCATTATAAGCTATTGCTCATGCTTTGGCTTGTAACAGAGATGCTCCGTCTTTTTCCTCCCTCCTTCCCTCCTTCCTCTTCCCTCCATTACTTGTAGAGTAGCTGCAGGCGGCTAGTGTGACAGTTGTTACGGCCTATCTTGCCATCGGGCTGATATAGGTTGGAGGAGTTGGAGAAGGAGGCAGATATGGGGTGGTTACCAGAAGAAGGTAGGGGGTAGCCGGGCGGAGGCAACATGGATTTGGGGTCGTTCTGGGCGGAAGGAAGCAGGGAAGAGCTGTGGTTCTGGTTCTGCGTGGAGGAACGTCTTCTAGAGCGGAGAGCCTGCCGTTCAGTCAACTGGTTCCTCAGCTCCGACACCCTCTCTTCTTTCTGTGAGCATGACGAAGGCGGAACCTTTGCATCATTCACTGTAGCACAAGCATCTTCTACAAGATTCAAGGATGACTCGCTGGCCATGTGCAACAAGGGCATCAAACTTCTCAGCCATTCACACCTAGTGCAAACCACAGCTACTCACACACAGCTAATAGAAAAATAACAAATGATAAAGACTAAGTAGATGTGCAACTCTCCACATTGCCACTGCGGGGAGGCCTTCTACGTGAAAAAGCGGAACAGCCTCCGAACAATGTTATTCATTGACTGACCACTGAAAGATTTGAAAAGTGTCTTTGATTTCCCACAAATTGGCGACATGCAAAGTGTCAGTCACCCTACAATTAGAGCTGCCGAATATGGAGTGATTCACAACAGGAAAAACGGAGGAGAAGGAGCGAGAACAAGGGAAGAGTGAATGATGGAGAGAGAAACAGGTCAGGAGGAAACGTCAAGAGGAGATCCAGGGAGAGCTGGGATACCTCCTGAATGATCTTCTGCAGCTCCTTGTTCTCCCTCTCCAGTTGCCGTGACTTCTCCTCATCATTGTTGTTGGTAGAGGAGCCCGTCTTCATGGTCTCCTGCTGCTCTGACTGCCACTCCCCACGAGTGATCAACCGCCGCATCTATGGAACCATAGATATGTGATGCGGGCTGCATTTAAAGGGGCCCTATTGTGCTTTTCCAGTTTTTCCGTTTATTTTACTGTATTATACAGCTATATGTGTATGTAAACGGTCTGCATCTCTGTATCTCCAACTTAAGTCTTAAGGCCAAAGTATACGCCAAAGGTAGAATTCCACCCCTTACTCCTGTGACATAGTGAGGTCACCTTGTAACACAATACTTATTGGCCAAATACCAGAAATGATCTGTATGTAGACTACAAGCCAGAGGCAAGATGTGTTAGACAAACCGACCAATCGAGCAAGGTGGCCAATCAGAGCACACTTGGCTCATCAGGGATATGGCCTTAAGCTCTAACAGAGTGTGAATTGAGATGTATAGATGGAGAAAAAATAACAGTGAAAAAGAGCATAAGAGGTCCCCTTTAAACAGAGGTGTAAAGTACTTGAATAATTTTACTTGATTACTGTACTTAAGTATTATTTGGGGGGATTTTTACTTGAGTACAATTTAAAATGAATACTTTTACTTAATTACATTTTTTAAAAAAAAGTACTTTTTACTCCTTACAATTTTATTTACAGTCAAAAAGTAAATCATTCTAAAATACTCATTTTTGGAGATCATTCTATTTTCCCTTGCTAACAAACCAATTGAATTGCGCTAAATCCCAATTTAATTAAAATGTTATTCATTGTGCCAATGAGATTCGTTTTCACATTCTATGAAATTAGTCAGACATGTTCATTGTCGCATCAATCGCCACAATGCACAGCACCTTGACCTGGAAATTAGACAAATTATAACATTCAATCAGTGAAAGAAAATAGAGGAAGAACATGATTCAGTAGCGAATGCAGTCCAAAATCAGCCACAGGGTCAAGAGCACCCATGGCCATACCTTAGCAAATTTTCAGCTTCTGCTTAAGTTAAATCAAATGTTTTACAAACTTTGAGTAGCATGTTGCATATTTACATTAGGTGTGCCTTGTCGTATAATTAAATTGTTAAATCTAAACAGTTCTAAAGCAGGATAAAACCTTGTATGTGGTTCATTCACTTCATGTTTTTAGAGATTAAAAACATAAACAAGAATCTCTAGTTTTCATTCTTGCTTTTACTTTTGCTTTACTTTTTTAATACTCAAGTACAATTTTAATGTGGTACTTTTTTACTTTTACTCAAGAGTGATTCTGGCTGAATACTTTTACTTTTAATTTAGTAAAATTTACACTCATTACTTGTACTTTCACTTGAGTAACATTTTTGAGTACTTTTTACACCTCTGCCTTTAAAGTACTACAGATATACTGATCCACAGATGCACCAATACACACACACACACCCAGGATGAATTCACCGGAGGCAAGAAAACCAAGTTACGCATCTGTAGGATCTAAGAGGACATATTCCACAGAAAGCTGTTTTCTAACAGCAAGCACTGTGTGACTATAGGTAATCATATTCCAGCCTAGTCCAGCCAGATTCACTTAGATTTACCTGTCACCAAAACCAGCATCAATTCAGCATACAGCATCTGTGCATTTGTGCTAACACTGGGAACTAGGAAACACAGCGTAACAGGTAGTGTTGCATTCATGACTATGATCTCCATAAGGTTACGTCTTCAAATCCTGGAGAAGGAAAAGACTGCTGTACCCTGGACAAGGCATGCAGACGGAATCCTTCCCAGGCAACCATCCACACTGCAAAGCTGCTGTTGGACCCAAGCATGCAAACATATAAAGAAATTCTGCTGGGTCACTTAGAGGATTATAAAGACACGATGTCATGCAGCGTACCTTGGGGATGAAGAGCACGACCAGAGTGATGTAGACAGAGAAGACGATGGCCAGAGATGCAAAGGCAAAGGAAGCGTCCTGTTGGGAGGACAGGATCATGGTGACGGGGGCTGTGATCATGCACAGCACCTGCAGAGACATGGGGGGGGGGGAGAGGGGGGCACCAGGCCAGGATGCTTAGTCAGAATTTCTCACCCATAATCCTCAAGAGCTGCATCATTACCTTCAAAAACATCATTTCAGCCCAGCACATACCAGATACATCATTATCTTTAAAAGCTTCTTGTTTGGAGAACATCAGGATTGCCGGCAGGAAGTGCCAGTGCCTAATTAGATCCTCCATCTTGGTGCCTTGTCGCTGATTTTGAATAATTCATTTGACTGAATTCCCCCTTTTTTCCGCCACATCGGAATTCGCGAAGCTCCACTGAACCGTGACATAGCCTCATACGACGCATCAGCACGTAATGACCCGAAGAGAAGTCCCGCTCGACCTTCGGCCTCATTATGAAATGTGTAAATCTGGCTTGTTTACTGTTTCACATTTAGCGTTTTGCTAAACAGATTAACAGCCGCTTGTTGGGGTGGGTATGATCTCCAGATTTTGATTCTCACCCAAGCCGGTGTCTGCTAATAGCTATCGCCGTCAAATCAATGTGCCGTATTTCAAAGTCAGAGGGCTTCCAACAGAGAGATCGTTTTCCAATTTCTACACTCAAGGGACTCACAGGCCTTCTTCTTTTGTTAACACCTTGAAAAAGGACACTTCAAAAGATACATTTTTCCTCTTCAAAAACTTCAGCCAGTCTTACTACTGAGCAGGAAAGGGCCAGAAGACATAAGGGGTGGGGAACAGGAGAACTCAGGCAGGAAATCACAAGACAGAATTCCTCAAAATCCATTCATGTAAGACGGTTCCAGTTTTGCTAAAGTCCACTTGCTGGCAGAGCTGGGGGGGGGGCAGAATTGAAATCCCCCAGTTATTACCGCCAATGTGGAAAAAGGGCTTCTCTGCTTCACATCTTTTTAAAGCGTGTTTTTCTAAGGCTTCTTTCAAGTGGGAAGGCCATTTCAAGGCGTCCTAGCACTCATCATCTCCTACTTCGTATTAAAACTGATATTGGCTGGCCGATTCAGAAAAAAAAAAAAAAACCATTAGTGACTCTAATAGGGATGTGGCCTGAAATCAGAAGTTCTGCAAGAGCTGATGGAAGTGGAAATCGGGCAGGTGACGCAGGGGAAAGGCAGACAGGGCCTGAGATACAGGGGACTTACCGCGACGTTATAGATGGCCATTCCCACGGCCCGATGGTCATTGATTTTCTCTGTGGAAATGGACTTTGTCTCATAGGCCAGAAATATCCCCAGCAACAGCAGGAGTCCCTTGTAGCCGTACACTACCCCTAAAAGGCAGATTGCAGCCGGGGTGGACAGGAAAGGCAGGTAAACAGACTAGTACAGACAGTCAGATGAGATAACAGACAGCGAGAAGACAGACTCAAAGACATGACTACAGATGGACAGGCAGGCACACAAAGCACTGAACATGCAGACACATACTGTACTCAGAGAGAGAAAGACACAGACGCTGAGACTGACACATTTAGAAACAGACAGACATATAGACAGATTGGTAAAGGGAGATACTCAAAGACACCGGGACAGACAGACAAACTTCTATAGAGACAACAAACTAGAGGTTGACCGATATATCGGCCGGTCAATATATCGTGCTGATATTTGGCATTTTCTAATGTATTGGCATTGGCCGATATCCGGTGTAGTACGCCGATTTACAGACAGGCACGTCTGCGGGCAGCCCAGTGTTATTGTTGCTGTAGAACACGTGACCCATGCTGCCTTGTGCAGGACCCCAGCCAGAGGTTTTGGAAGAGTCCTGGGAGAAAACGGTAAAGCTGAAATTCTGGTCTTTCAAATACCTACTTATTTAACTGGTTTGCTGTGAAATGTTGTTTTAAAGAAAACGCCAGCCTTTTGAAAGAGAACGCGAATTGCGCTGTCGGGAACTGGCGTAACGATAATGAACCTTCAACCAACTGTAGCTTACAGGAAAGGTTAAGGATCATTGATTCTGAGTTAGTTTTGTGCGCTTGTTGGTGGCCTAACATACGTTTTTAATCGTTAAAAAATCATTTTAATTGTTAAAATTTTAATTATTACCATATTAGCCCGATGTTATCAGTTCTGTTTTTTTTCTTGTGTCGGAGAGTTTCACACTGTGTGTGGGGGGCGAAGCAGGCAGCTCTCTCAAACATTGCAGCGTGTGTGACAGCACCGTTCTCGGAGACACAGGGCTGCTAAGAATAATGCAGGGCGGAGAAAACTGGTTACCATTCACTCGAGCAGATGCAGACAATGGTCCTTCTGTGCAACTTTTTTGTAATTCGAACAATTTGTCAGACGTCTAGATAAAAGGTGCCCGACTTGTTTCCTCATTAAACATGTCTATCCTTTATACTGGCTTATCCGTCGTCAACGTCACAATCACTGGGGGCTTACGTTGTCCTTTCATACAAGGCTGTGTAATACGACAGATTTATTTTATTTTCTGCGATCGCTAGATTCTGATTGTGAATTTGGCTTGTAAGATATCTGTCTGCTAACATAAGTTGGTGAAAGGTTTTGGGCCTTGTACACTACTCATCATACCATGATGCTCTTGGTTACTAGTGTTTTTTTTCTTTCAATACGTATTAGAGTGTAATTGTTTTAATGTGCATGGAATACTGGAATTGTAGAATGAATTGAAGATGAAGGCACGATAATAAAGATGCTAACCTTTCATTTTTTTCTGTTTTAGTAATTACTGTCTGATGACTGAACAAAAATTTAATCCTGTATGGCAGCATCTCACCAAGCCAACACCAGGAGAAGCCAGGTGCAATATCTGCAGCAGGCTGGTGAATTTTTCTTGCGTCAGAAATAAGGAGTTTTCTGCTATATTGTGCTCTAAAACATATTCTGATGCTACTATTTTTATTGTTAATAAGTTTAAGTTATTGTTTACAAGTTGGATTGTTTTTATAGTTTATATTTAAATTTGTAGTCAGTATTCAGTAAATGCTAAGTTGAGAGATTTTATGTATCGTTTGTTATTAAATAGTGTGATATTTTACCATGCAAATAGAGAGGAAAACGTCCCATTATTGGGCAAAAAAAAACGGTGGCATATATTGGCCATCGTCTAATCCTAAATATCAGCATCAGTATTGGAAAAACCCATATCGGTCAACCTATATATAGTCAGATATGAAACACAAGCAGACACATAAGGACAGATGCAGATGTGGACAGACAGACAGGCAGATGCTGGGAGGCAGACATACAGACGCAGACAGACAAGCAGATGCAGGCAGGTAGACAGAGAGGCAGGCAGGTGGACCTGACATTACCCAGCCACGTGTTCATCTTCTCCGAACTGCAGTGCTCCAGAAGGGGCTGAATGAGCACATCCAGGTCCTCCTTGGGAGCTTCTTTAGTGAACTTCTACTCAGACAGAGACAAAACAGCACAGTGAAATTCACAGCACCGGTTAGAGTCGCAGCTCCTCACTGACAGCAGCTTCTGCTCTTACACCCTTTCATATTCCAGTTATTGAGCACTGTAGCAGCAGTTATTGAGCACTGTAGCAGCAGTTACTGAGCACTGTAGCAGCGGGAGCAGCTCCAGGTGTGATCAAAGATCACAGTCATTTGTTAGAGTAGGATAACACACAATAACTCGGACGGGACACAAAACCACCCTGAGTATCCGTCTGTGACTGAGAGAAGAAAAGACTTGCGGGCACCTCTACAGTGATGTGCAAGGGGTCCACGATCTGCCATATCATGAGGGACACGATGTCGATGAACAGGAGCGCCCCCACTGTGGCATACAGCTTCCAAGGTTCCAGGTGCTGCTGGGATACGGGAAGGACCAAGCATCATATCAGTGGACAGGTACATAGCCTTGGTTTTGAGTATGTCTGTTGGTGAGTATAGTAGGAAAACGCTATTACTAATAGTATTTAGTAAATATTCAGAATAGAATCAAATGGTAAGAGTCTAAGGAATAATCACAGCTTAGTGCAATAAGTGAATTCCTTAGGTCTAAGTTAAAAAGTCTATTTAAAAAAATTCTATATTGCAAAGTTGCATTTATGGGAAAGTAAAAACCTGACAATTATAACCTGGTTGGGAGGTCACCTCTGCCTGCTCAGTGGAAGTAGCACTGGATGAGCAGTAGAGGGCACTCTAGCAAATCTTTTACACATCAAAGTACTAATGCTGTACAATGGACAAAAAAACTGAAGCTCTGACTCAAGGCAGCCTCTGAGGATTCAGCCAGGAAGCGGCAAGTAAGGTGGCAACGTTGTGTTTTAGTTGCAAAAAGGCTTCTGATATCCATCCAGGGGGCAGAGCGGTTCTTTTCTGAAGGATCCTGCTATTGTACTTATTTTTACAAGCTGGCATCCATCACTTCATCTTTCAAGCACATATCCTGAAGAGGACAGCAGGAAGACTGGGGCCATTCAAAAGGCACACGGGGCACCAGACGAGGGACCAAAAAGGCACACGGGGCACCAGACGAGGGACCAAAAAGGCACACGGGGCACCAGGCGAGGGACCACAAAAGACACACAGGGCACCAGGCGAGGGACCACAAAAGGCACACAGGGCACCAGGCGAGGGACCACAAAAGACACACGGGGCACCAGGTGAGGGACCATAAAAGGCACATGGGGCACCAGGCGAGGGACCAGAGTATCAGTCCTGAAGAGGACAGCAGGAAGACTGGGGCCATTCAGAAGGCACACGGGGCACCAGGCGAGGGACCACAAAAGACACACGGGGCACCAGGCGAGGTAC
>JAODKF010000051.1:432550-443065 GCA_026779585.1 Mormyrus proboscirostris | reverse complement strand
TGATACTCTCTCCTGAATGGCAAATTATACTGCTAGCACCCCCCCCCCCGGGCAGCCTAGGGTACCAAACAAACAATCACCATTGGAAAATGCAGAGGAAGCTGAATCAAAGCGGGTCCACGTCTCCAGCCTCCGTCACGCAAGACAAAAAAGTAATTAGTTCAGCACCAGTGGTGCCAATAAATGCTGTATCAGTAAATACTTTCTATTCCAAATTTCTGTCACAACTTTCTTTCATACATACATTATGTGCCCAAGTTTTTGTTGGCCCCACAACAGAAGGGAGGGGGGAAGTGACAGAAACTATAACTTAACTTTGAAATTAATCTTCCACTGTTTTCACTCTCCTCGTACTGTCTGCTTACAATGTATGTTACAGGGGACCAGCAGCTAAAAGAATGTTGATTTTCATGCTTTTCTCCTGTTCAATCACGTTTCTAGGATTTATGACAAACATCATGCAGATTGCAGATTAGTGTGACGCGATGTGCAAAGTTAAGGTCATCTTGGATCTGAACAAAAATAAACCATAACAACTTCAGGTTGCACAGAGAGGAAAACAAATTATACTTGAAGGAACTTTACTCGATTTAGCTATTTATATAAATAAGCATACAGCAGTTTGTGACATTTAAATTAACCAGACAGGTGGATATCAAGAAATTTGCCATCCCTCCCCGCGGACAAAGTGTTCTACTGACATCTAGTGTTCAATATAGTTTTAACAACTATTTTTGTTATAGTGCGGCACTGCCCCCATGAGGTAAGAACATGTTATACATCATAATAAACTCAAAGGCAGCATGGCGGCTGGATGGGTTTCCATGTTAGCGTGCGGTGTTCTGTCGATATATGTTGCCTTGTCGAAAAATGCTACCGTAGTGCTAATCGATAGCCCTAACCCTAACCCCCCAAACCCATAAAACCCTTACCTTAACCCTAACCCCTAAAACCTAACGCTAATCTGCACATGCGCAGAAAGGCTCGATAGCATGTCTCGATAGGTAGTATTTTATGACAGAACATGCGGCACATCGCTTAGGAGTTTGAATCCTGCAGTGCGTGTGTGTGTGCAGAGATTGCAAGTTTTCTCCGTGTCCTGCGTGTTTCTTCCCACAGTCCGAATACATGCAATTAGGTGAGTTGGCATCTTGTACCACTGTGTGTGAAAATGTGCACGTGTTTAATCATGCACATATTATACTGTAGGGACCAAAATGTGATTAAAAGAAAAACGTTATTTTGACCTTGTGGAGACATTTGTTCGGTCCCTACAAGGGAAACCCATTTTTATAAAAATGTGAATGCAATCCAGAAAAAGAAAACCAAAAGAATTGTACTTTAGTAACGTATGATTAACGCATGATTAAGGGCTAGGTAGAGTTTAAGGTTGTCATGGTTGGGATTGGGGTTATGCCCATAGAAACTAATGGAGAGTCCCCACAAAGACGTGAGTACAGGTGTGTGTGTGTGTGTGTGTGAGAGAGAGAGAGAGAGAGAGAGAGTGAGTGTGCGGCTCATTATAAACCGCGGGCCTGTCCAGGGTGTCCCCTGCCTCGTGCCCTGTGTTTCCTGGGATAGGCTCCAGGTCGATCTCCCATGATGCTCTACTTGATAAGGAGGTTGAAGATGAATCACTCTAAGAATTTTAGCTTTATAACAATTGTATTCATTTATCTTTCACTTTGCTGCCCATTGTGCCTAAATATGTACATTTTATTAAAGGGCAAAAAACATACTTTTAATGTTCCATTTATTCTGTTAATTTCCAAACTAAACCAGTTGAGGTTATTCAGACAACTACGGTGTAAATTAATTATATTGTAAAATGTAATTAAGTTCTTGGTTAACTAATTTCTAAACTCTTGTTTTCTGCGCCTTGATTCAGTGGTACCTATATCTGTCTATTATGAACATACTGCCACCTTGTGTTGAGAATTAAAATTACATTTAGTGGAGTTTGCGCGCTCACCGGCAGAATGTGGGTTTCTACCCATAATCCAAAGATGAATTGGCTTCTCTAAATCACGCATAATATGTTCGGAGTGGTTCCCCATTTTTGGTGCAGCTTATGCCGAAAGCATCCCGGAATAGGCTCCATGACCCCTGGTCTATTGGAAGACAGATGGTAACCCTGTGAGTTTCTCTTGAGAAACACTTAAATACACCCAAGAGGGACTCAGCCTGTGGAATGAGGAGAGATGGTCATTCCTTTTCGGAAACCTAGCCGGGATCCGCACATTAATGCAGATGAATACTCGCAATTTCCAGTCCTCACACGGGCCAATTATTTCCCTCCTAAACCCTAAAATAGGCATTATAGCAAGACGAGACATACCCTGACAACGCAGAAGAACATAGAACATCAAGGAACACAACGTGGCCCACATACAAGTCGATACGGCGCGGCAGTACACTGTCGGTGTGCATGCGCCGACATCACCGGCATCACCGACAGAGGCTTATCCACCTAACAGACCGACAGAGATCATCAAAAGTCCCATGAAGGACGCAGACAGTCTCACAAATTCCACAGTGCAGTGACAAGTACGCAAGCAGAAAAGATCAGCTGGGCTATATATAGAACTGGCTGTAAGACACATAGCAGAGGGACAAACTTAGCTGTTTCCGCTCTTACCTGAGTAATGTCGGTCATCTTGTAGGGGGAGCAGGAGGAGAGAGGAGGAGAGAAAACATCAGGGGCTTTTAGCAAGAGCATTACAGACACAGCTTCCTGGCGGCGATGCGCGAGAGTCACGGACAGGAGGAAAACACGCAGACAGAAATGCCATAGCTGTCAAAGCCAAACCGCAGGATAACTGGATAAGTTCATGCACGTGCTTTTTCAATTTAGTTCAAATTCAGTTTATTTTCATATAGTTCCAAATTCCCCAGTTCTGAGTGCTAAAAGTCATAACGACCTGTAAATTATTGTGAAGTAATTTTGTATCATTAGTAGCTATCTACAGCTTACATTATGATAAGAATGAAAAAAATAAGATGGATTTTTTTTTTGTCTTTAAACTATAAGCATTCCCATACTGCCCTCTGACATTGCACTACCACCAACTACCAGAGAGTATGCTAAAGTACTTTCAGTGTCACGACTTCCAGCGGTAGTGTTTCCATCATAGTTACTCTGATGTTCTGAACAAAAACAGAGCTGGTAGGTATTTGAAAATAGAGATTTTAAAGATTTTTTTTGTATTTTATACAGTGGAACACACACGCAGAAAACCCAATCCTGAGACACATCGATTAAGGTTGTTAACTATCGGATTTGCCGGGAGATTCAGAGAATGGAATGAGACCTCCTGGAATTTCAAGGCTTCAGTGTAAGAGATTCAGTCTTGAAAAAGTGTCAGAGATAATGCTCTCCTCCCATAAGGAATACTGTCAGACGGAGTCGGTAACCCTATTATTGATGTGTTTACGTGCAAACACTCACACATACACATGCACACACACACTTGTGCACATGCGGGCGGCAGAGTAGTACTCGCTCACAATGGCAGACGGGTTTGGGCGAGTCCCATTTGCCAAGTTTGGAGCAGAGGGTGGAGTTCCGGCCCACCAGCCTGAAACCAGCCAGGCAGCTGTATTGTAGCACCGTCCCCTCCACCGGGAGCCCCGCTGGCCACATGGTCACCTGGCCATTCTCCAATGAGGTCCACACACGCGGGCACATCAGCACTGCGAGAGGCAGGGAGGGGGGCAGAGTCACGGGCAACGCCACCCAACACAAGCAGGGAGATGCTACCTCCGTGTAGCAAAGAACAGGTCACACAGTTCAGGGTGGTGAAGCACACTAATCCGCTGCTTCACTGCAGCCTTGATGCTAAGACAATTTCATACTCTTACTAATTTGTACAGATCAAGATTAATTCTAGAGAGTTTATTGTAATACACACAGTAAACAGTCAGTTACACGAGTCCATGAAAATCTCTGCATGTCTTACCAGGCGCCGGCAAACTCAGATTAAACACGAATGATAAATACAAAATAAGGAGGAATCATTTACAGTAATTCAGATTATATACCTTTCTCCGCTCAATATCTATTGCATAAATCTATATTCTTGCACACCATGCTACCCACTGCTGACTCCCGTATCCATCTCACCTACTCATCCACTCATCCAGCTCGGCGTTTCACATTAGCAGTTCACTTTAAGGACTCTTCACGAGTATCTTGTTATAAGGCTTTTCCTATGACCTAAACCGAAAACCTCTAAGTTTCTATCTTGGGTTTGAAGTAGAACATTTGTTCTGACATGTTTACAGCTTCCTACTGCCAATCCAGACTGTTGTCCTGCCTTCATGCAGAGAGGAAGACAGCTGTGATGGATAGAGACACTGACAGGAGATGTTTGGCCTCAAAACAAGATGTGCACTTTTGCATTGTCATTCACAAACCAGCTTCCAATTGGTAACTTTATTTGTTTCTGCTGCAATTTGACTGGGCTAGACCATTGATTGACAGGACACAACTGGTCCACCCACTGCAAGTTTTGAATGCCTGTTTTACTTTCTGTCAGACAGAAACGACCAGTCAGGTCTTCATCCATCATTCACACTGGGATTCTTCCCAAAACTCAAATGACTGTGAGGTAAATCGTTTCTTGGGGCTTTTTCGCTAAATAAGGAATATGGAAGATGTCACAGCAGTTTATGATAGCGGGATCTAACCCACAGCACCTCTAATGCATGAAGTCCTCTATCTGGAAGGCCGGAGTTATATTATAAGCAGGAGTAGAGAAGGAGCTGGGATCTTTAGGTATTGGACAATCTTATCATATGCTGGGTCACAGAGATCTCGAGACCATCCCAGAAGGCAGGCAATAACCCAAGACAGCAACCGATTACAGGGAACACAACATTCACACACACAGAGGCCATTTGAGCATGTTTTCAAACAAGAAAACAAGAAGAAAACCACAGAACAGTCTGGCAAGAACATGCAGCATCCACAAAAATAAAGCCAGGGCAGTAGTGATGGCCAAATGAAACTTCATGAACCATGTGCTGTATTTTCTGACCCCACTAGATGGTGCTCTTTGTTAAAAGAAAGGGCTCAACACATGCTCCAAAGCAAACCAAGAGCACCATCTAGTAGGGTCAAAAAATACAGCACAGAGTTCATGAAAGGTCATTCGGCCATCACTGCTGGGCAGACAATTGAACCTTGATCTTCAGGGGCAGGAGGCAACAGTGCTGACCACTGTACCACCCCGCAGAGGACAACAGAACTATATTTAAATATAAAAAGGATTGTTCATCACCGATTATATAAATAGTGCATGGTATATATAAATGGTGGACAAGAATGATGGTGTATACCTGAAACTGCCACACAGCTGTTATACAATTTAAAAAACATACTGTAAATATAGTGCATAGATAGTGGCTCTGTAGAAGCAGCCGGCGACAGGTGAGGGATGGCAACGAGGTGGCCAGCAGGCGGGGGGGGGCCGCACTCACAGCATCTGCTGCGCTGCGTGAGCTCCGTCCAGCTGCCGTTGGGGAGACACTTCCTGACCTTGGGCCCCACGATGACGCGGTTCCCCCGGCAGATGTACTCGATTTCATAGTCAACGGGCAGGATCTGGATGCTGCGGATCTGCACACAGGGAGCTCTGTTTACTGTCTGTGTTTGCTGTCTCTGTGTGTTTACTGTGTATGTGTGTGTGTGTATGTGTGTCTGTTTACTGTCTGTGTGTGTATACTGTGTGTGTGGGGGGAGGGTCAGATATACATTACATTCTGGGGACCAAGGGTGCCCCACAATGTGATAAAAACCTTTTATTTTGATGTGGGGACAATTTTTTCGGTCCCCACAAGGGGAAACTCAATTTTATAAAGTTCTGCAATCAAAAAACTAAAAATGCCAAAAAACTTGTATTTTGTTTAGGTACCTATGGTTAAGGTTAGGGCTGGATAGGGGTTAAGGTTCCCAATACTGGGATTAGGGTTTTGCCCATAGAAATGAATGGATGGTCCACACAAGGACATGTGTGTCAGTTTACTACCTGTGTGTGTTTTTACTGTGTGTATGTGTGTGTGTGTGTATCTTTGAGTGTATGTGTGAGTGTGTTTCTGTGAGTGTATGTGTGACTGTATATGTGAGTTTCTGTCTGTGCATTTCTGTGAGTGTGACTGCGTTTCTCTGAGTGTGTTTCTGTGAGTGTGTGTTTACTGTGTGTATGTATGTGTGTGTGTCTGTTAGTGTATGTGTGAGTGTATGTGTTAGTGTGTATGTGTTAGTGTGTATGTGTATTTCTGTGTGTGTGTGTGCGTGTTTCTGTGAGCATGTGTGTTTCTGTGTGTTTCTGTGTGTGTTTTTGTGAGTGTGTTTCTGTGAGGGTATGTGTCAGTGTGTATGTGTGAGTTTCTGTGAGTGTGTTTCTGTGAGTGTGTGTGTTTATTGAGTGTGTGTGTGTGTGTTTTTGTGAGTGTGTTTCTGTGAAGGTGTGTGTTTCTGTGAGGCTATGTATGAGTTTCTGTGAGTGTGAGTGTGTTTCTGTGAGTGTGTCTCTTTGCTCACCCTGTGCAGTTCTTCCGGCCTGAAACCCCCCTGCGGTGTATTTACATCCACATCTCTGACAATAACAATGTCCTGCCAAGATCCCGATTTAGCATGAGGCAGCAAGGATGGCCTTATTTTAACCAGCTCAAGCTGTTTGCTAATTCAGCATCAAAACTGATGGTCTGCATTCATGAATGTGGAATGAGCTGCTGTTTCCTCCACTGTTAATTGCTCTGGTATTAATTGCCTGTACCAATAGCATAGAGCAGCTTAAAAACATGCAACAGCCACTTAGCTGCATAAAAACCTATCCTCAAACAATGGCAGGATGCATCCATGGATGTCTCCAGTCTTAGCGTCTCTTTATAATCTAAAAGTGCTCCTTTTTAAAATGCTCATCAGCTCTCTTCCCATTGATTCCTGTAGAACCTTCATTTAAATGGTACTCACGTTCTCTGTAATACTTTGCAAATAGGAAGCTACTGGCACTGTTTGCACTCACCTGTTCCTGCGTAAGCCCCCTGTACCTTATCCCTCCATCTCTGGGGGGGCGGATAATAGCACAACCTAAGAGGGAAAAACACCAAACACCTCGAATCACACAACGAAGTACATCACCACTCTGTGTCCTTTAACACTGGAGAGGAATCATTTTCTCACTCCGTAGGGGGCGCTATTCTTCCTGATCTACAATAGAATTCAAGCAACGTTACAGACACTTAACCATACCAGCCTTAAATTAAAAGCTCCTCAGCACCCCCACCCTCTGGGACCATGTTATCTGAAATTGGGAGATTTTTAATCTGGAGGGGAAATTACTGTCCTGTGACATGTTGGCACCAGACATCAAACTCCTTTGCTCCTATTTGGACAAATTGTTGCTGATAAATGGAGGCTTCTCAGAGCAGAAGTTTTCATACAACAGCCATATCCTCCATCGTAGGGGCGGGGTCTGTTTAATCAGAGGCTGGCCTGCCCCACAGCCACCATTGTAGGGGCGGGACCTGTTTAATCAGAGGCTGGCCTGCTCCACAACCACCATCCTGCAGCAACATTAGCTTGTGGGAGTTTTACTCACACAAAAATGTTCTGGAAGGCAGAATGAAAAATGATTTCTTCAACCAATCAGATTATTGAGGAGGTGGGTCAAAACAACTAGAGGAGGTGGGAACAACCAATCAGATACATTTTTGTGTATATAAAACTTCCATGAGCTCAATATTACTGCATTCATATACAGAGTATATTGCTGTCTCACAATGTCAGTTCAAATCTTTCCCCAGCTCAATGTGAGTATGGACCCTTTACATTCTCCCCATTTGCTCTCTGGTGCTCCTACCCCACCCTCCAGCAGGGTCACCATAAAGGGTAGGGGGAAGAGTTGGGGTAGGGGGAAGAGTTGGGGCCCCTTAGGTTGTCACTGTGGGAATGCTGAATACGGTATTCCTAACAATAGATGGGCCTTAAAATTTTATCACTGCGAATTCACTCATTCAGTTTTTTTTGTTATTTTTACAATGTCGGCCTTATTATACTCCTGTGTCAATCTGAATCTTGGTCCTGAAGCTGTGACGGTTATTACAGTCAGGGCTGCTGTCTCAGGGGAACAAGTGGAGAACTCGGGGGAGGAGGGCGGGGGGGCTGGGCCAAGTGGGCGGGGTTGTGCGCCACAGGGGCCTCGGCTGAAGTAATTTCGGGAATTATATGCGGCGGCCCTGATCATAGTAACAAGAGCAACTGACGGTGCGGAGCGGTCAGATAACCATGGGTGTAAGACATAAAGCGGAGGGACATGAACGAGAAGGAGTGCTGGCAGAGCGTGCCAACAGACACAGAGACACACGTGTGCGCACACGCAAACACACGGACGCCGTCACGGATTACCTCCGGCGGATGTGTTATGCGCAGCCACAGTGAGAAAGTGGAGGATGAAGAGAGCAAAAGGAAAGAGGAACGGTGCCATTCTCTTACCTGGAGAGAGAGAGAGAAAGACAGAGAGAGAGAGAGAGAGAGAGTTTAATAAATAGAATATCTGTGCAAGGAGCTGCTTTAAAACGTGAGGCACTAATCACGTAATTACACGTAATTACCGCTAAAAATTTGACAGGTAAATAGCGGGCGAAAGGCAGCCAGCAGCACGGGAAGCTTTTCATTTCCTATCAGAAATACAATAGCACTATGATGCCGGATGGGGTGACTTTGGCTGTATATCCCAATCTGTCTGCACTCTAAATTTATCCATCCTACAGCGCAGGCCCATAAAGCCTGATAGAATGGCCCCCACCCAGGGACACACAGGTTTACGTTAAACACACACACACAGGAACACAGACACACGGGCGGCTCCGTGGAAGCCGATTCCCGCAGATGACAAGCGACACGGCTGGTTCCTGAGCTGCAGAGCAGCAGCAGAGCTGAGGAAGGAGGAAAGGGGGAGGAGAGGAGGAGGTGAGGAGGAGATGCTGAGGAAGAGGTGGCCGGGAAGACAGGGGGAGATGGGAGAGACTGAAAGGGCTTCCTGGGAGACCCCAAAAAGTGAGAGACTCTGGGAATTCAGCTGCAGGAGGGCTGTCATGAAACACTTGGGGGTGGGCTGTAACAGGGCAGAGGCCGTGTGAGAGACAGCGACACCTGCAGGGTGTGGGGGGTCATAGCAGGAGGTCTAAAGGGCTTAGAGGAAACCAGAGGAGATCCCAAAACCAGCTCTGAGAAGCCATAACAAGGAGGCTGCTGTAAGGCTCGTTGGCCATGCGGGACGGGAATGAGGAAGTGCAGCGGAGGCAGTAAACATAAGGAATGTGAGTGGCTGGCTTCACCCGGTGACCTCCACTCGCTGCCGTGACGGCGTTTAAAACGGGCAAGATAAACAGCCGCTGACAGCCCCGGGCCGGCAGCCCTCCTCCAGGCCTCGCTGTCCCACACCGTTATTCCTTAATGCAATTCTAACAAATATTTTATAGCAAAGGACAGGTGCACGACTTTGTCCCTCTCATCAGAAGGTCGTCGGTTCAAATCCCAGGGTGAGCAGGGTGATTTTGCCGTTGAGCTCCACTTGAAAAAGGGCCAAAAAAGGTAAATTCATATGGATAAAAGCTAAGTAATCTCTAAATAATGTGTAACGGTCCAAGCCTTTTCTAAAAGTCACTATTAGGACTTTTACATTTGTGTTATGCCACTATTAACGTCACACTGCAACTGTTACATTCTTATGTGATTTACCTGTTTTATATACACATTTAAATGTGCTAGTTTTATATGCACATATACTTGGCTTAACCTGCTCACACCACAGCAAATTCATCAAAAAAACAGACTTTTATTTCTTACGGATGAAATCTGTTGTTTACACACGTCTGCCGTGACAGTAACTCTTTCACGGTCCGCAGCAACAAAAAGCTAATTTATGCCCGACTGGCTGACGAGATGCTGGCTTTACTGCGTGCCGTCACAAAAAAACAATAAACCCTGGAGCATGAATTACCAGCCAGAACCAACTCCAGAACGGAGCCAAGGAAAAGATACATTTTCATGTTCATTGTACTCTGGAATTATAAGGAAAAAGAAACAATGAAACCCGGTTTGTTATTTATTTATATCTGTTATTAAGTTCCGTTTATTTGTTAATAGTGTCGTTCCAAGCACACAGAGGAATATATCAGTTAAGAAAATAACGATGTTGATTGCCGTTATGTCTCTTTAAGATGTCTTTTTTATTAATCATAAAGCAGTATATAGAAAACCAGACGAGACTGTAACACATCCGCCTTTGACTTTCTGAACCTGAATCATTTTTCCAGTCCAGTGCAAGTGCACAGTTTAGTGCAATAACCAGGCATCACGAGCACTCAAATCCTAGGGCTGAAACTCAAGACTTTCCTCAGTAAACGGAGGATTATTCTCTCTAAACAGGAATAGAGCCACATTCTTCTCCATGAACCTTTAGCTCGTTCTCCTGGATGTAGGTGGATGTAGGTGAGCTCTGCCCCCCC
>JAODKF010000051.1:393640-409412 GCA_026779585.1 Mormyrus proboscirostris | reverse complement strand
TGTGTGTGTGTGTGTGTGTGTGTGTGTGTGTGTGTGTGTGTGTGTGTGTGTGTGTGTGTGTGTGTGTGTGTGTGCTGAAGGGTGACCAGATAATCCCTGTCAGGGATGACTCTGATCTAGGACAAGATTCATAAACTACCATTTGAATTAAAAGGACCTGGATTTCACTTTAACACTGAGTTCTTGCTGTGTGCTGATTGGTCAGTCTCCTATAATCACGCATGAGTCACTAATGTTAATGTGAAACAGCTGGATGAGTCTTTCAATCAAGGAAACAAAGCAGTTAAAGCACAAGAAGAGCCGAACTATTTAGCCGAGCAGAGGAGCCTTTCAGGTTTAAAGTCATTTGTAAACATGAAGTCGCTTCCTGGCGTGGCTCCTCTGCTCACCCTACCGTAAATGCTGATAAATGCTTAGTTGCACACACTACAATACGTCTATTATGTGTGTGAGGGATTCAGGACAGACCTGCGCCGTTTTCAGGTACTGCAGGGTGAAGTACCACAGCTGGGAAGCAGTATCCAGGAGCAGGAACTGAAACCCCGCCGAGGTGATGCACGGGGCTTCTCCGGGCTCGCTGTCAGGGAGGGGGGGGGGGATTACAGCGGGGTTACGCATCGGGAGCCCAGGCCCCGACAGGAAGCCGATGCGTCGCGCACGAGGGTCCGGGTGGGGGGCCGGTACCTGCGCATGAGCCCAGCCTGGATGAGAAGCTGGGCCAGGTCCTGGCTGACGGCCGCGCTCGGCGACCCCACCATGAAGTGCAGGATGACCTCCCAGCGCTCCAGGGCGTAGCGATCCAGGCTCTCCACATCCCGCGCGTGCCGGTCAGGGCCCAGGCTGCTGCCCTCGTCCGCCCACGCCTTCCCCCTGAGCGGAGAGACCACCATTATACTCCTCCCCAGCTTCAACCTCACTCAGAAAGGGGACAATTATCTATAACCTGCAGCATTTTTGTGCAGGATTCCATATTCTCATATCTACAGTTTCTCCTTCCGACACTGTACTGATTTCATCCAGTAATCGCTGGATTCTTCTTGTAACTACGCTATTTGATGATTAACGCTGCCCCGGTTCACACCGTAACCTATATTAATCACTGAGAGGAAAGGAAAACATCCACCTATCTGTCTATACATTCACGCTGGTATGTTTAGCAGATGCTTTTGTGTGAGCGGATGGTGTGTGAGTGGATGGTGTGTGAATGTGCCCTGCGATGGGCTGGCCCCCTGTCCTGGGTTGTTCCCTGCCTCATGCCCGTAGCTTCTGGGATAGGCTCTGGACCCCCCGCGACCCAGAAGGATAAGCGGTTTGGAAAATGGATGCATAGATGCATGGATGGATGGATGGATGGATGGATAGAGATGTCAAGGATTCAATTAGGCATAAGTGCAGCTAGGCTGAGCTTATAATGAATGACCCGGAACAAGAGTACAAGCAGGAGCTACAGAACCACGTCTTATAAAGCTAGAACCTATTAGAACTATACAAGAGCCAGAAATGCAACATTAGAACATTCAGGGAACAAGTTAGTAGAGAACTCAACATCTGAATATCTAGAACCGAACACTAATACAGCTGTAAGGTGTGCAGATCTAGGATATAGATATTTCTGCTGTAAGGGAGATGAATTTTCTTCTTCAAAAGCTGGCCTGACTGGACGTTCCTCAAATACAGCATATGATTTATTAATAACCACATGCAGAATATATCTCTTTATAAAAGGATTAAAGGATTCCCAGGTGGGGGAGGAGACGGGAGGCACTGAAAGATAACTCACCCCCCCAGCAGCGCCACCCGCAGGTTGTCCTTGAAGATGGGATTGAGGACGTTCCCCTGCAGCCCCCCCTGCAGCTGCTGGCTGTGCCAGAGTCGGAGTCCGGACAGCACCGACACGCACTGGTCATGCTCCCTGTGACGGGGGGGAGGGGGGGGGTCAGATGGAGATTGGCCCAGGAGCTTTCAAACACTAAAGGCAGGGGCAACCCCAGGGGACCCTGCTGATCTAGACTATTTTATTTTATTTTTTAGCAGCAAACCACACAGATCAAACATCCACTCCAAACCATTCATATAGCAATTTTGGTTATTATAATCTATAATATCTTAATATTGGTTTATCGATTCACTGGCATTATACACCCCTCCCCCCAGTCTGCGGATTTTATCACCATCACTGCCCCCCCGGCCCCCAATCAGTAAAGCTCACTGCTGGCACTCCACACAGACATGCACATCATTGATGTTCATATCATTTTTACTTTCCTCTCATTTTTCTCTCAACTCTACACAAAAAAAAAGCTTAAATTGCCCACCACCCTAAAGATCATGTTCGGATTTCCAAGGTGTGGGGGCGGCACTCACTTCTGACTGTCCTTCTTTACCCAGAGGGCAATGGCGGCCTGAGGGAGGGGCTGGTCCAGAAAAAGCATCCGCATCACATAGTTCTTCGCCAGTGGGGGGAGTTCCCTGTCACACGGCGGGAGGCAAACGCAGACAAAGGATCAAGGTCACTCTCGAACTGTAACTATTTAATCGATTGTCATATCCACTTATCCGCCCTTTGGATAGGATGCTAGACCATCTCAGGGTGGGCGGGCAGACACACACTCACGCACACTATAGGTAATTCAGAGAGACCTTTAGTTTGTCTGCATGAAGAAAAAAGCACCCAGCAAACTCCACACACAGTACAAACTAGGCAAGCCTACTTTTAAAAAACCCTTCACGTCTATGATCATACTACATGCACCAATATGTAAATGTGTATAAACATCTGCTGACACGTTGCTACGAGGCTTATGGCATTTTCTGTGGTGTTTAATGGTGATCGTGTCCTGTTATTATCATACATGTCCTTACAAAGGTCTACACGTCTGTAATACCGGTAAGATGCTGTTACTCATACAAAGAGCACGATGTCTGTTTACCTGTACACCGCCAGACATGTGGCCGGGTGATTGTACAGCCGGTCCAGGATGTCCGGACTCAGCTCCCTCAGGTACTCATGAAGGTTCTTACACTGCAATTGCACCCGCAGTTTCATCTCTAAAAACAAGATAGAAGTTTAGAAGTGTCTTCGCTAATCCTAATAAAGGATACGCACTTCATGTTAAGTTCGTAATCAAAGACCATCGGAGACTTGCAAAGTCTTCAGTATTGCTATTACACGCTGATTTACATGTTACATTTTTAAACAAAGTAAAACTGATCATCACTAATTACAGTGAGTTGTTGGCTAAGCCGGTATCGACATTAAACTTCTTAAATATTTTTACCAGAGGACGCGTAGGGACCGCTCAAAGCTGTTGATTTACCTTAACCATTGGTGTGTGAACAGCAAAGAAATCAATCGTGTCGAAAAACAGACATCAGAAGTTAGAATCGCGCTTTTCATCGTTCAAGTGTACAGCTGCGAGGAAGCCATGTTGGACAGTCACGTGACCGGCGTTTGCGCACGTGCAGCTTCCAGGTGGCGCTCTGCTGCATATATTAACTTAAAATGAATCTGTTTTAGTTATTTTTAAGTACATGAGAAATCCAGTTGAAACTGTTTAACGACTTATTTTTTTAATTGACATTTTAATTTGTAATGTATTTCAACAATTGTCATGCAAGTAATGCTTCATATGTATCCATTAGCTAGTTGAAATAAGGCTAAGCGATCTCTGGAAATACTCGTACTAATAATTCAGCTTCTCTAAGTTGATCTTCATCTCTAAAAATATTCAAACTATCTGCTTTTCCAAAATCAAGTTTACCTCATATTTTTACTGTGTAGTAGTGGTTGACATTGCAAATATTGTATGATCAGCTAGTTTTTGCAACGATATTAATTCTAATTCCCTAAGTTTACTTCCTAACACGCATCCGATCACCAAAAAAATTCAGCAGTTCAGACACTCTCAGCATATGATTTATTCATATACTGATGATCAATCATTTAAAAAGATTAAGCTCTCCTTCAGTTAATCGTTTAACAAGGATAATGAATAAAATTATCATAGATTCATAACTTTTAAAATTTTTATTTTGACAACTGAATTATTAATTTTTCATACACCTATTATACAAAATTTACACCATGGAATTTTAATTACATAACCATTTAGCTATATATTCATAAATGACAAAGTACTCCCTGCAATACCTGTTTCTTGTTGGTAAGTCCTGCTTTACAAAAATTTTACACTTTGACTATTAACTGAAAAAAAAATCACAATAAAAGAAGGAACATAGAAGATAAATAAAGAAAATAGAAATCCTGATATCTTTGAAGTCTTCCCAAGCTCTCCTCAGGAATCTTCTTTTTCTTGATATCTGGAGTAAAAACAAAAACATTAGCAGTAGGATCAGACACATGCCCACACCCATAATCAATGGCATGGAAACTGGAAAATGGCACCATCGCATGTGTCTAGGTCAGGGGTCTCCAGCCCTGGTCCTGGAGAGCTACTGTCCAGAAGGTTTTCTATCCTACCTGGGTTCTGATAAGCCACACCTGATCTCAGATAAATACCCAGAAGAGGGGAGGCTCATCAGAAAACCTGCTCTCCGGGACCCCTCATCTAGTCACGCAATAACTTATCATTAGTGGTGAGGACGCTAAGGCACTCATGCTCATGGTGGCCGCTAATTGCTGAAGCTGAATCACATCTATCTTCCCTCACTTCTAGACAGCCAAAGCGGAGGGAGAAGAGCAAGGACACACATCCAGCACAAGAGCACTGAAAGTGTCCTTAAGAAAAGGGACTACACTATGAGCGCCAAGGCAATTCCGAAGATCGGAAGAGCAGCGCCAAACTGCCATCATCCCACTGCCGCAATAAAGTGCGAAACATTTTACCGCACTCAAGTCACCCTTGCTGCAAACTGCTCTCGCCCATCGAGGTTAGTGAGTCCGTGGGAGGTCGTGCATGATGAGAACACTATCAGATTCAAGAACATCATCTTCCCCCCTTTGCCATCCGCATCATGAATAGCTGGACTTGAACCACTGCAATATTACTAACTGCATTTTATGTGACATGTATGATCTTGAATCAGTTATTCACCAACAGCCTGACAACGAGCATTTATAATAAAGCATATTCTGGTCTATGAAATAAGTGCTTTGCTCTTGGAGGAGTGAACCACCCATAGGTGTGAATAACATGTTTATTCCGTGCATCAGTTGAGGGAGCTGGGCCTGTCAAACCATCAAGTTATATAGGAGGATGCTTAGGGCGCCATCTATTGTGTAGATGCCAACTTAGCAAGTAGATTTCACTTTGTCTCAGACGGGCGGCACCGGCGGTGGTGCTGGCCTAGGGCACCACATGGGCTTTGCCTGGTATCGAGAGGGAGCATGCATGGCATGGGTGTGTTTTAGTACCTGCAATGTGTACATGTGTAGAAGACAGTCTGCCCTTCATCTGCGGACCTCATCTGCCGGGTGTGATACACCATCCCCTCTTTATTGCAGCGGGAGCAGCGCCTGTCAATCTGAAAGAGAAGTTTAAAAGCTGATTAGGCTACAGATTAATAGAAAGGAGTGCAGGTCAAATAAAGACCTTTAGGTCAGCTGTCCAAACCCAGGTGCAAGAACTCTTCAGCAAATCAGCCATGTAATTA
Organism: Mormyrus proboscirostris; assembly: GCA_026779585.1. NCBI lineage: Eukaryota > Metazoa > Chordata > Actinopteri > Osteoglossiformes > Mormyridae > Mormyrus > Mormyrus proboscirostris. Next base: position 403,799 of record JAODKF010000051.1, on the reverse strand, counting down.
GTAATCTAACTGGGGAGTTACCCACCCAAAGACTCTTTCTGGGTAAGATAGCCCACCCCTGCTCTAGTTCATCACAGGTTGCACATTCACACAAAACAACACACAACAGGCAATTCACAGCTATGTTTGGACAGTGGGAGAATTGGAAGAAGCCCACGAAAACATGAGAACATCCTATATTGAACTCCCACCCCTAGAAGCCCCCACTAAGCCACCCTGCAACCAACTACGTTTCCTATATTTCCATACAAAAACGTTTTTTCTCCCCACTGGATCGTGACTTACCACTGGGCCCTTCAGTTCAGAATCCTGCTCAGATTCTTCCTTGACTGACGATTTTTCTAAAGTATTGAACACCACTGTGGATGTAATCACTTTACCTGCAAATTCTTAAATAAAAAAACAGGTTATTTTATGTCCATAGATAAAAGAATATATATAACACTTGTTGTACACACTAATGGATCAGTGAACATATAGGTGCTGATCATTTATTTATCTTCTGACGTTTCTCACCATTTATTGGTATTGTGAACTGACACCGGGGGCAGGTCACTGTGTCTGATAGTCCAGGCAGAGGGAGAACATTTCCGCACTCGCTGCAGAAATTGTAATCTCCCCTAAAACAAGACATCACTGACAGGAAAAAGAAAGAACATGAATATATTCCAAATATTATTATAACCAAATAATTTAACAAATCATACACATGTTGTATTGGTTACAGTATGAATTAGCCTACCTCCAAAGAAATGATTTGACACATAAAGCCATATTTATATTTTTCATTTTACTGGCTGCCCATACTCATTATGAATGTCAAAATGCATTTAAGCATCATAAGGACTTCGAACAAATTGCAAAAATACCCACAAGGGAAACTTTTTCCTGTGAGTGAAATACAAACGACCGTCAAAACTTCTTATATGTCTGCAATTTTTGGCAAATTAATAGTCTCATCTACAACGAAGAACCGTATATTACTTACCAAATCCAACTTTCTCGTTTCAAGCAATGCGATAACGTAGTTTTAGAAAAGATTATAGATATTAACATGGATCGTATCCGTGAGGACAATAACACGTTTTTCGACCACGCGTTGTCTACGAAAAAAAAATCGGCGTATTCAGAGTTGCTGTGGCGCCCCCTACCCCAAGGATCGTTAAAAGTCTCAAAAATTGAGTGATGGAAAGCCAGGCCCGTACCAAACTAATTAAAATTCAAAACTGTTTCACACGCTTATCATCACGCGTCGTTTCCAATGTGTCTTTAACTACTGTTTGTTCGGGTTATTATTTTTAGGCAATATTTACGTACAACTTCCTTGGGTCCATCGTCCAAGGCTTTATGGCTCATGTTGATGACGAAACTAGGAACCTCATTCCAGCTGAGCTTCGTGTGTATTTCTGCGTTAGTGTTTCAGGACTAAGGTAAATCATCACTTACTGCACATAAGCAAGTGAATGGATATGTCATTTTTAATTTCAGCACTTTTGCATCCGTGTGTGCGCGCGTAGTATGTATGTGAATGTTATTTGCTGTCTCCACTGCAACCGAACACGCCAGCGGGCAGGGGGCATAAAATGACAAAAATAGCAAAAACACAGCCAATCATTTGTCCCGTTAGAGTCATTGTCGTTTTTTTTGGATTTGTTAGCTAGCTGCTTTGTCAGTGATAACCAGCTGATAGATTTGTTTCCCCAAATGTTATCGACGACACTAGCTGTGCTACATTTAATTTGGTCTTAAATGTGTAGCTCTGGCTAATACTTGTGGTCCAAATTACTGCATGGGTTGACTAGACAAAAATTACACGCTAAAGTTACATTTTAGAGTGAGATTTTATGCTGTGTAAGTTGCTTTCAATAAAGAAATTAGACGAAGTCAAAATTTCCGCTGGGTTACTATTTTGTTCAAAACATCGTAGGATCCATATTTCTAACGATGGTGTCTAAAGAAAAGATAACTAACGACAATAAAATGGAGGCTATATCGTTGTTATTGTTACAATTACTGTGATGTCATTTTTATGTAATCGTTTATTAAACTTTTTAATTACACCAGCTACTTTGACAATGACTGAGAATGACGTGGAAAATGAGCTCTTGGATTATGAGGAAGATGAAGTGGACGGAGGAGGCGGAGTCGGAGATGGGGGCATCGGGGGAACTGGTGGAGACGCTCTCTCACTCCGCAAAGAAGGACTTAAAGGTTCCTATGTTTCCATCCACTCCTCGGGATTCCGGGACTTCCTGTTAAAGCCAGAGCTCTTGAGAGCCATCGTGGACTGTGGGTTTGAGCATCCCTCTGAGGGTAAGCGCAAAAAAGTAATGCTCTGTTGCACCTACAGGGGTCGCTGTGTTCTATAGCGAGATATACCAATACCAAAAAACAAATCCTGCAAAAAGAACTACTGTGTAATAGTATTTAAAGAAAGTTTATCTGGTGTTCGGCTTTTATTCCCAGTTCAACATGAGTGCATCCCTCAAGCCATACTTGGAATGGATGTTCTGTGCCAGGCAAAGTCTGGCATGGGAAAGACTGCAGTGTTTGTTCTGGCCACCCTCCAGCAGCTGGAGCCTGTCACTGGTCAGGTAAACAGCCTTGGGATTTGATAATATCCAGTGGCACTGGAACCTATAAGATGCCACTTTGGCTCTTTATTTCATTCTTTTGTGTCGTGTCTCGCAGGTATCCGTGTTGGTGATGTGTCACACCCGAGAGCTCGCTTTTCAGATCAGCAAGGAGTACGAGCGCTTCTCCAAATACATGCCTGCGGTTAAGGTACTGGGACGGCCCCCCCTCTCCCCTCTTTTTGCCCCAGTGCCCCTCTCAGACACTCACTTCGCTGCCCATCATCCGCTCTACCAGGTGGGGGTCTTTTTCGGGGGCCTGTCCATCAAGAAAGACGAGGAAGTGCTGAAGAGAGAGAGTCCCCACGTGGTGGTGGGCACCCCGGGCCGAATTCTGGCTCTGTCCCGCAACAAAAGCCTCAACCTGCGTCACATCAAGCACTTCATCCTGGACGAATGCGACAAGATGCTGGAGCAGCTGGGTGAGGATTCTGCTCTGGTGCACGGACCGGCTCCCATCCCCCCCCCACGCCTTACTGGAATTAAAGTTATTCCCGTACAGTTGACTCAAATGTTCCCTGCACCCACATTTGCACGCCATTGTGAGGCTGCTGCATCAATATTAGAGTGATGCACCTGTGATGGTCATGTGACCTCCATGCCTTTGTGATTGGTGAAGAAGGTCATTCCATTATAATTTAATATAATAATTTCCAAAAAAAGTTTCTGCAGTGCGTTTTTTTTTTATTTTGGCGTACACATACCTTCCAGAGCTCAAATGTTTTCTGTATATTTCAAGAACAAAAATCTCCTTGATATATAGCATCTTTTCTACACTGCAGGTATCAAAAATATCTTGAAATATTGAAGTAAAATGGAATGACCTGAGAGGAAGAGAAACTGTTCAGTTTAAAAATTTGCATTCATTCTTACTGCAGCTTTCAGTAAAACCCCTTTAGTTCCTTTACACATGTGTTGATTTCAGAGAGCTGGCCTCCATGCTGCTTGGGTGCCCTCGGTATTGGAGGAAGCCTGCTCTCGTCTCAGCCATGTTCTAACGCTCTCTCCATCCCCTGTTGCACGCCCACCCCCGCAGACATGCGCCGAGATGTCCAGGAGATTTTCCGCATGACTCCCCACGAGAAACAAGTCATGATGTTCAGCGCCACCCTGAGCAAAGAGATCCGGCCCGTCTGCAGAAAGTTCATGCAAGATGTAATTAGACCTCGTCTCCCCTCCCTACCTACTGCTCCTCCCACTACCGTCTTCGTATCCCACCCCCCACACCCTCCTCGTAGAAAAGGAGGAGGGGAGAGAGGTCTATGAGGTCACAGATTAGCTATGAGGGAGCAGACCACTCTGAGAGCGGGGTGCAGTCTTATTTTCGGACGTCAAAATCCGAGCGTTCAGAAGCCGGGATCAGAACACGCTTATGCCCCCCTCCCCCCACTAATGACACACTCTGCGTGCCGAGACGTCACATGCGTGTCAGGGAGTCGACATACTGGGCCCCGCGCACTGGCTAATGCTGCATGAATTGCTCATTGACAGAAACCTCAAGGTGCTGATAGACACCCACAGCCCCCTCTGTAAAGCAAGACCTCCGAAGGCTGAATGTTGACTTTTCAATACATCTGGCCTTTAGCTTCATCCCCCCCCCCCCAACCAACCCCCTGGCTAAATTGGCACTTACTGCAACAATGTAAACGATGTCCACTCCCTAAAAACTGGTGCTTTCAGTGAACACAGAGCTTATAATACTGAACCATCTTAACACCAAAACGGATTCGATGGGAGGCTCATATACACGATGCAACTTTAGCGTATACCTCCACCCGTACTAAACCTCCACCCGTACTAAAACTCCACCCGTGCCGTGATCCTCGCCAGCTGCTCCGCCTCCTATTTGAAAGTCGGGCGCTAAGCCAAAAGCATCATAGAGAGATTTTTTTGGGGGGTTTTTGAAAGGCCTCTGCAAAGTGGTCTGAGACACACTTGATTTTTAAAATAGAGCACTTGTCACACACAATTTCGGAGTAGATATCAGAGTATAATAACAACATTCCTTCCATCCTGTTATTTCTGCTGACAGGAAATGACCTTAGTGCAAGAAGGCAATTTGCTGTCTGAATATGAAACCCTTAACATTACAGTGCACTCTTGGGTGATAGGCATAGAAAGCTTTATATTTTGGAGGGAAATATGGATGCCTGATGACTCAGAGGTCTGTATGGAAATCAAAATCCTACCAAAAAAAGAAAAGGGCAAACAAGTGAGGGGGGGGGACACACAGAGATTTTTAGCTCCATATCTGATGTATCTTACATGACTCCCAAGGCCGGTCACCCTAAAGACCCAACATGCCCCACCGAGAACGCCCTGTGATTGGACCGAGCGCACGCTCGCTGCAGACGTAGACAAGACGCGCGCGGGTTCAGGGAAACGCTTCCAGCATGGCAGGGAGGGCTGAGCTGCGGAAGACCTGAGCGGGAGGGACGAGATGACGGATAAAGAGAAGCAAAAGGCACGAGAGAATGGAGAGGAGAGGCGCGGGTGCAGATAGCGTGGAAAACAAACCCCTCCAAGAAAACCATCCAAAACAAGCTCTTTGCAGATCTGTACCCAAAAGCCGGCCTCGCTGTATAAAGGAAGTCTTGAAGTTTCAGGAAATCATTGGTAGATACACAGCACTCATCCTTTCCCTCGATAATGCATCATGATGCAAGCCAGCCCATTTAAATTAGTACTCAGTCACATAACTCTTTAGGGGGAAATACCTGCTAGAGTTATATTCTGACAAGTACACAGAGATCGAGTTTACCCACTGCTATATCAGGCAATGTGCTCGAAGACATTTTTACATGTTTGTTTGTGCTGTAAACACACACACACACACACACAGGTTCATGGGAACGCTTAGAGGACAGCCACTAGCTAAGTTAGCAACGCTTCACCTGCTTATTATGGTTTAACAGAAATTCTTGTGTATGCCTGCCTTACATCAGACTGAACTCCAGAGCCCAGACACAGACCTTACAGACATTATAGGAGACGAAAATTGTACTGCAGGCTGCCTTTGACTGCCAGATTCACGTTAGCGGGAAGAATCGTGATGAAACCTGAGCCCCCTGCACGACTGATCTCGCATGAGTTTGGCAGGATGAGGATTACCTCTTGAATACAGATCAGAAATGATGGCTGTGAAGCATAGTTAGGTTGGAATGAGGACTTTGACTTGGAGGAACTTGATATGATACCGGACTGAAGTTTAGATGACGGACAGGAGGATGGGGCAGACCTCCAGAGGCACTTTCAGACAGTGAGACAGACAGTGAGTGCCTAGGACATTTCTTGACTGATTTTTTGCAGTAGGTAAGTGAAATGTTCCTTGTTTAAGTTCTGAGGAGATCACATTACTTCAAGCCCCCATGGATGGGGCTCAGCCTGGCGTTTGGCCATGATTTTGAAGGCCACACCCATGGTTGTTCTTTGGTGGGGAAAAAGGAAGAGTGTAGCCTCACTGCTTTGGCTTAAGGGAGAAGACGAGATGACTTATAACCGTAAATCCATTGTAAAGCTGTGGAGCTGATCCAGTGCGCTCTCGGGTGACTCTGCGGAGTAGAGGCATGGCAATCGAGCCCTCTCACGTCACTTTGGTGTCTATAAACATGGACAAAATATTGACGTAATGTGATTTAATAAGGTGCATTTAGACCAATATGGTTCTTTGATCCAGCTAAATAAAGCCTAGAATACAGTATAATTTTATTATCTGGGCTTTGGGTTAAACAGTCCAGGCCTTTTGGCCCAGAGAATGTGCTGGTGTTTGTTCCGAACAGCTCTTAATTACTTAGCGTTCAGTAGCTATTTGCTGAATGGATCTGCACAATTAAGTTAAACTAAACATCTTAGCTGGGTTTTTTTTTTTTTTTAATATTTTTGTCAGTTTTGTGTTGTGTGCAGAAAACCAGGATGTGTAAAAAGATTTAAAAAACAGAAAAAACACAGCTTGGTTTATTTTAATAAAACACCGTTGGTTTTACAATTCCCTGTGAAGGGTTGGCGCCCCGCTCTGGGTTGTTCCCTGCCTTGCATCCATAGCTTCCAGGATCAGCTCCGGACCCCCCATGAGCCCGCATAGGGTTAGCGGATATAGAAAATATAGAAAATGGATGGAGGGTTTTATATTGGGACAAGCCCTGATCAATTTGTGTTGGAATGAATATATAGAATTATTATTTAAAACAAGATGATTTTTGATTTTTTTTTTTTTTGTTTTTTGAGAAAAAACAAATAGGTTTTCATTCTAGTACCTGATAAATATATTAATGTTCAAAACCAGCCTAGTGTCGTATGCTGCCTGAGACCAGGATAAGTAATTAAATGCAGAGGTGGAAAGTCTAGGTGCAGAAAGTAAAAATCCAGACCAAGATTTTCTATCAACCAACCAGTACCCCTTATACTCAAGTGGATGGCTGAAACAAAATCTTGTTCTGGATTTGTATTTTCTGAACCTGAACTTTCCAGCTCTGGTTATATGATGGATGGATATTTAAAGTTAACTAACTTGCTGTGTGTTCTTCAGTCAAATAAGAATTGATGGCTTTGAGTTTTGCCTGATTTTAAATCGATAATTCAGTCTATCCCTGTCAAGATGAATTCAGGACCAGAGCAGGAATAAAAATCCGTCTAATCACTAAACTGATCAAGTGCAACCTCAGTCTAAACCCATACGGCTGTGTCATGATTTTATATCAGCAGATCCTTTCATTTGGCTGTGTTATGATTTTATATCAGCAGATCCTTTCATTTGGCTGTATTATGATTTTATATCAGCAGATCCTTTCATGTGGCTGTTATGATTTTATATCAGCAGATCCTTTCATGTGGCTGTGTCATGATTTTATATCAGCAGATATTTCATGTGGCTGTGTTATGATTTTATATCAGCAGATCTTTCATGTGGCTGTGTTAGGATCTGCTGATATAAAATTATTTCATGTGGCTGTGTTATGATTTTATATCAGCAGATCCTTTCGTGTGGCTGTGTTATGATTTTATATCAGCAGATCCTTTCATGTGGCTGTGTTATGATTTTATATCAGCAGATCCTTTCATGTGGCTGTGTTATGATTTTAAATCAGCAGATCCTTTCATGTGGCTGTGTTATGATTTTAAATCAGCAGATCCTTTCATGTTCATCCTGGTTAGATGGCTGGAAGCTCCTGTAAATGATACATGACTTATTTTCCAAAGTAATACAATGATACTGCATGTGTGTAATTTCCAGAAGAGCAGCTGCCAGTACTTTGTAGTCTCACATAATTCCCTCTGTGCGTTTCCCTGTTATTCAATCCTCTTTTTATGGGATTAGCTGGGAAGGTAGATCCTATTTTCATAAACATTTGTAGTTTGGGTTCATTTCCCCCCCAAAGAACACCCAGAGGTGTTTCAGACATGAAGAACTGATCACTGACTTGGCAGCGAATCGGTTTGCAGGTTAAGTGAGGAACTGTGGTGGTGAATTAGTGAATTTATGTGATTATCTAAATTCCCACAGAAGAAAAATGATTGGTAAATAAAAAATAGCCGGTTAGATATAGCTGTCAAAACTTGCACAGCTTCTGTAACCTGCTCTGGTGCTTATATGAGTGTTTCTGTTTGTTTGTAATGTTTTTCTAGTGTGTTGACATGCACCCGTACAGTAGAGTTTCTCAGCCTGCATGCTATGTGTGTGATGCGTTTGTTATCTCGGTGTTGACGGTTGTGTGTGATAGTCCCGCCAGACGCCTTTTGCAGGCAGGGAGGGGCGTGTGTTCTCTAACCTCCATCCCTCTCTCCCTACCTTTCTCTCTTCTCCTCCACCCATCACATCCATCGCCATGGATCCATGACTCTCATTCTCACCTCTTTATCTGACCCATCCATTGTTTAATAACTCCCATCATTTGTCATTGCACCCCTCCTAACCCAAACCCACACACACACACACACCCTCCATACCTGTGTATATTCCCCCAATCCCTCTCCTGCACACCTCAGCCAATGGAAATCTTTGTGGACGATGAGACCAAGCTAACCCTGCATGGGCTGCAGCAGTACTATGTCAAGCTGAAGGACAACGAGAAGAACAGGAAGCTCTTTGACCTGCTGGATGTGTTGGAGTTCAACCAGGTACACAACGGGGTGGGGAGACCCTCCTCCTTCTCCCCAGGTCATGTTTTGTTGCACCATTTCTGAAACCAAGTGTACTGGGGTTGTTTTTTAACGGTCTTCAGTGTTTCTGACCCCAGAGGTGCAAAGTTCAGGTCCAGGAAGTACAAATCCAGACCATGATTTGACTTCAACCAACCAGTTGAGTATAAGTTGTTACATTCACAGTGTACTGGTTGGTTGATACAAATTTCTGGATTTGTACTTCCTGGATCAGAAGTTTCCACCTCTGGTTTCAGGAAATCCCAGTGAAGGCTGAAGACTCTTAAACAACCCCACTTCACAGAGTACTCAACTGCTTGGTTGAAACAAAATCTTGGTCTCGACTTGAACTTTCTGGACCTGAATCTTCCGCCTCCTCGTGAGACGAACATGTAGTGTGGTACTTTAGTACTTAAGGCGTTGTAACCAAATACTGCTTCAGTTGAGGCCGTAAAAAGGTGCAATCTGAATAGCAACAATGGGGAAAAATGATGCTGACAAGTTGCTAAGCAACCAGACTTATAAGTGCCCCATAAGCAGGTGTGTATGCTAATAAGATTGTGTGTTCAACTCCTGGCCTTGAGCCCCATCCCACCAAGATGGCTGTGATGGTTTTCTTTAAAACATAATGATGCAGAGAATCATCAGTTTATGCTGAAATGTAAGTTAATTTAATATAAGCCATGATATGTGTAATGATCGTGACATGGCCTGTGTTTCTCAATGTCCCTGAACGTAGGGCGTACTGAAAAATAACCGAGTCGGCAGTTACGGAAGTAATTTTTGGCTGAAAGCACCATCTGGTGGTTTCAATCTGTTTTTACGGCACAAGCAGCACCGTAGCCAGAAGTCTGAGCAGAGAACGTGGTGAAATGTATGGCTCATAATTCTCTGGTAGCCTGGGAACAGGAGTTTCAGGAAATCGTGAGGCAGAAGTTGTGGATACGAGTCGGAGCACAATGGCTAATAATACTGAGCGGAAATGCTAGATATACAAAGCTGTCAGATTGGATGCAGACCAGCAGAGCCCCTGGGTGGGTGTTGAGGGTCTGATCGTGGTTCCTTGTGCCAGGTGGTCATCTTCGTGAAGTCGGTGCAGCGCTGCGTGGCTCTGGCCCAGCTGCTGGTGGAGCAGAACTTCCCAGCCATCGGCATCCACCGCGGCATGCCCCAGGAGGAGAGGTACCGGCAGCCGCCGTCGGCACGTGCCCCTTCTGTGCATTGTCCCCGCGGCGCTCCTCTGTGGAGCCATTGTGTGCGCTAATGCACCCCGTACATCTCCGTGGAGACCAGCCTCCCGCCCTTCACCCGGTCGATGCATTAAGAAATGAGCCGTTGTTTGGACCCGGAAGCCGTAGACGCTCGTTAACTTTGAGGTATGCAAAGACGTT
>JAODKF010000051.1:334600-357551 GCA_026779585.1 Mormyrus proboscirostris | reverse complement strand
CATTGATTAGGATCTGCTTAAATATATCCTCCTTTTAATGCAAACCATGCTGTGTTCTCCAGTAACCACAAGAAAAGACATCACGGGAAAAAAAACAGCAAAAATCTAGTCACCAGTGGAGCTATCCATTTAATGCTCTAAGTACAATAACGGATCAAACGTCTGAGGTACGAACAGCAGATTGAAGGACATCTCATTCTTTAAAAAAAAAAATCCTACAAGAAAATTCATAATGTAAAAACACATTTGGTTTGCTGATCCAGAATTTACAAGCTTTAAAACCCATATCTGCTAATATATACTATATGAAAGTACCCTTGAATTATAACTAGCTCCAGTGGGTATGTTAACAGCTACAGCAAGCTATATGTGGAGATTAGGTCTGTGCAAACAAACAGGAGAGGGCCCTGTCACTCTTAAATGGCATTAGTGGTAAATCACTAATTTATATACATTTTACATCAACATTAAGGAATTTCTTTTAAGTGAAACTGGCATTCCCAAAGCAGCACACAAGCCCGCTCTGTAAGGCTGAAATACTGGACTCCCTTAACATGCATAGGCATAGCACAGGCAAAAATGAAAAGGCAAAAAAACACTTTAAACATATAGCAGTCAGTAATATACTAATGTAGCACGACACCGATGCAGGCGCTACAGGAAAGCCACAGGCCCACCTTGAGTCATGAATCATTTCCACATTTCTTCTTTAGACAGAGCAAATACTATAACTGCACCTTTCAGAGTTGAATCGTGTTGTTACAATGAAAACACACAGAGTTTTTTCATATGATATATTTTATATTGCATTACAGTGAAGCATATTAGTCTATCATTGAGCAAATTCACACAAAGGAAGGCAGATCTAGACATGCAATGAATGTGTATCTTAAGACACAACGGATATTTGAAGATGCCGTTCATTTGCACATGGATATAAAACTAAAAAAATGTAGTGAAAGTTGGGATCATTCAAAAAAAAAAAAAAAAAAAACAAGTGGTTTTCAACGTCATATCAAACCAACGGACAATGTAACACTTAATTCTGAGATATTTCTTCATACATACAAAGATGTTCATGTCAGGGCCATTAGGTGCTACTGGTGCTGGTTCACAAAAACCCCCTTAATAGAGCTATATGATGTGCAACAGTGTCCCATCACGCAACGTTAAAAACCACAACACAGCAGTCAGCCGGATCGGTTTGGCTCCATGCCTGCCCCCCTGGCCAAGGGGGTTAATACGCAAAACATGGCATTATGTTTCACAGTGCTGGTTAGGAGTGAAGTTAAAAACTTAAACAGTCGGCAGACAGGAGCTCTCACAAGCATGGTCTGTGACATTTTTCTCAACCTCAATGACCTGTCAAATGATACGGAGTAGTTTTTCTTCTGTATACACATACAAACAAAGCTCATGTTGTTTTCAAACAAATTTGTTTGTAGAATTCTCTCAAAGGTAGTCCATAACGATGAACTATCACTCTAACCTCAGTGGTGAAGGCAGCATCACAGCCCAGTGTCGATTTCCGAAGTCCCTCCAGGCCCAGCTATTAGTGTCATCTTTTCAAACTGCACACGTCGAGTCTTGTATACGTAACGCTGTGCTTAGCTACAGTGGTATTGTTGCTGCAAGAGGATACTGTTTGTTCACAGGACAGAAATAAATATAAGGGGAAAACAGTTGTTCTTTGAGAAGATCAGTTACCCGTACTTCTCTTCTGGAGAAATGTGAAAAGTCAAGTTTCATCAGTGCAGGTCATGATCCTTCAGGTCAACTGAATAAGCCACTGAAACCTTGAAGGAAAAAAAAAAACAGGAAAATGAGGACCCAAATTTAGACTTCAATGTTGACACACCATGACAAAATGTGTCCTCTGCATTTAACCCATATGTGCCAATGCAACATAGCAGGGGACAGCTAATTCAGCGCCTGGGGAGCAGTGCTTGGGGGTGGTACCTTGGTCAGGGTACCTCAGTAGTGCCTTACTGGACAGGGATTCGAACCTGCAATCTTTCAATTACAAGTGCGTGTCCTTAACCATTAAGCCACCACTGCCCACATTAGTTTGTGTTATCATAGCATTATGTCATGCTTTAAGACTAATATCAGAAGGGACCTAGCCACTCTGCTTCAGTAAAAGCTATATGGGAAGGGAAGCTACTTCCATAAGAAGAATTAAACTGTTTGGCGTTTCCCCATCTCAAACCACTTCACACACACATTGTGTATGGCTGCACCTTAACAGTCTAGTATTGGGGTTCCCAAGCAGCATGGCTTGGAAATACAGAATCTGTTTTTCTTAATTATCCATTTGCATTTATGAAATATAGGCTGAGCTGGGTGAGATATTTGGACCGATGCAACATCAAGAAAAATGAAAGAGAAAGATGCAAAAGACAGAGGATCAAAGGGATGAGGGTGACTCCAAGCCCATCAAGAAATTGCAGTAAAATGAAATTAACACCTGATATTTTGCTGATTACTCATATTCTCATTAAAATTCCACCTACCTACCACAACATTTAATATATACTCAAGCTCCATCAGTTTTACCAAGACAAGTGATTTACTCAACACCCTTGCCCACCAAATGCTTTTCTATGACACTTAGCACTTTTAACGCCTCCTAGTGGATGCTGTTCCCCTTATAACTCCGTAGCCAGGCAAGTCAGGCTGCCGCTACAGCCCAGGTGTGACACGAGGCACAATTCAGACCGTGGTGATATTTCCCTGCTAGCTCATAGCTAGGTTTTCAGTCAAGACTCTCACAAAGCTGTATGTGATTTGGTGGCTGGGGGGGGGCACAGTCACATGGTCTGCTGGATCACTCATTCTGCACCACAAACACACTGTTCACACCAGAGCCATGTTAGTCCAGCTGGCGTTCTGCTACAGGAGAACTGATACACAGCAGTTCCTAAACCCTTCAATGGAACTCCACCTTTAACATATATAGTAAATGTCAGGGAGAGTTCATAAATGATCATTTTTAAGATGCACACCATTAATTCAGGCTTGTTTCATACAATGCTGACAAAGAACTTTTGGTGACAGTTGGAAAAAAAATGGATCTTTGTTTCAAATCCAAATGGAAAATGTCAGAAGCTGTGAATTATATTAAATTCAGAGTGATTTTAAGCAGCATTATTCATTTTCTACATGTGAAAGACTTTATGAAGAATTTAATCATCATGCCTAAAAAGCATAAGAAATCCTTGCCATATAACAAAAATACTACATTTCACTACATGTTGTACTTGTATAACTATGTATATGACAGATAAAGCCATCTTGAAACATGGAGAAGTTTAAATCCATCATGCATTTTCCTTAAATAATTCTGAGCATCTGCGTGGGCTGGCGCCCCGTCCTGGGTTGTTCCCTGCCATGGGCTCATAGCCTCCAGGATGGGCTGTGGGCCCCCATAACCCTGAATAGGAAAAGCATTAGAAAAAAATGGATGGATGGGTGGGTGGATGAGAAATAAACTGACCTCACTGTTCCACGGCCATATTTAGGCCGCAGTTTTTTTGTTGCACTCCTCCTTTGCTTGCACGGGTTCTCCTTCTCCATCCGCTTTCCTCTCCTCATTGCTCTCAGCCTCCTTCCCGTCCCCTGATACCGTGCTCTGGTGCACGCTGACAGAGATGACCATTACCTGGAGTACGCCATACACCAGAGCAAACTGGGGCAGGTACTCCTGGATGAGCCACAGGAGTCCGGCCATTCCCACGGTGGAGACGAAGAACATCGCCATGCCGTGTATCCAGAGCTTCAGCGCACCCTGCACACCCAGGACATCCAGGACGACCCTGACCGGAGGGGAGACGGTCCAGAGGAAGCCAACGACAAAGAGGTCAAACAGGTGCCGCAGGAAGTTGAAGCAGATCTCATAGTGCTCAGGCAAGACCTCCACCTTCCAGGAATGTGCAAAGTAGCGAAAGGGAGACAGAGGCTGTGACAGGGGTGTGGGAGAAGGAGGTGGGGTCCCATAGTCCGACTCGCCCGCATCTTGGTCCGGATCCCACGCTCCTTCGTTCCATTCCTCGTATTTTAGTACTTTTCTCTCTCTCGATTCAGTTAGTCTTGGCCAGAATAAGAATGTGGAAGGCAGAATCCAGCTCCACCATCTGGGGGCGCTCTGCGCTTTTGGTTCCAACTCCAGCCTCCCAGCTCGAAGCTCTTCGATTTCCATGGGTTGGACTTGCTCTCTCTCCTCCCAGCATTGTTTGGCAAACTCCTTTTGGTCACTTTCTTGTCTCTTGTCTGGCCACAACCAGGTACGCATCCCACCCCATCTGCCTTTAGTTTGTTCCTCTTTCACAGGCTTGCTGCCCCAGGGACGATAAGACAGGGTGGGGCTAACCCACCCCCAGACTCGTCCTACAATAGCTGACATGCTTATTTGCTCACTCTATTTTTAAAAGAATTTAAATTATTTAATGGTACTAAAACGGAGACTTGGCAAAATGTATTGTCTGAATTCAGATTATTTTTTAAATCTATGACTATCCTTAAAATGTAGTGTTAAAAGCTACTGTCTTTGCGCAAATATTTATTCGAAAACAAGCAGCACAGGTTGCCACGAATGCAACAGGAAGAATTGCGATCGAGGTGCGCAGATGACACGCCTAAAGCTGGAAGGGCACAACAGGTGTGTTAAATCGCCGAGCCCTCCGGCAACGACGACATTAATGGCGTCAGGCCTATTTATCCACTCCTTGCTCTTTTGCTACCGAGACAAAAAAGAAACACCTACAACGATTTAAAATGGCACGAGTCTGTGAAACAGCGACTGTTCGCAAAAAAATACACCAGAAATGTATAAAGTAAAGATGTCTGGTTTACGATTTCAAGAAAAATGTGGAAAAAGCTGCGCGAGACAAAAGGTCTTTTTTTCCCAGGACAAGACAGTAAGATTGTCGGCTCCCATTTAAGGGCAGAGATTTCTTTAGTAGTATTTGTAATCAAATGCAACTTCACTTGCTAGATTACCATTATCATCAATTAAAATAAAACTAGTTGTTTTGGGAAATATTTTTTGGGCTTAACCTTCTAACTTATGGTAACGTTTAGATTAAGACTTACTGCCCCGCAGCCAACTAGCTAAGCACTGTTAAAACACACTAAATTAGCCAATTAACGCCATATAAAAAACCTTTACCTATTCCAGCCAAATAACAGAAGTGTGTACTTTAAAATTGCAATTAGGATGACCGGTAGAGAAACGACTGGAATACTAAACGTTGCCCGACCAAACTTGGTAGCTAGGCTAGCTACATTATGAGTCCTTAACTTAACGGATACATCATCTTTACCGACATTTCTCCAGACTGTATTTAAAAAGACACCTTTTCCCTGATTTTCAGCACGCCGAGTCCGATCCTCCGCTCATGTCACGTCAAACTTTGCGAGACTCGAAGGTCCCGGCGTCCTCTTCCGCCAAAGTTTTCATTCGGCTAGCTGGCTAATGTTAGCTTCTCCACGGGGGGGTGGTCTCGATCACACCACTATCTAGACAGGTACTACCGTTTTAACAACGAACCTACACGTTTGGCAATTACTATACGTGTACATCATACGTCTCGTCTTTGCTATTTCTTCGTCCTCTGACACTTTAAACGTTAACTAACGCGAAAGCCGTTTTGTCATTAGTCGTCGGTATTGATAGAACGGCTACACTGCAAAGACGCCGCCAACTCCAGCTGGCTTTCCGCACAGCTGAGCGGTACCGTTCGGCTTAGGAGTAAGCTAACCTTCGCTTTCCCTTTTCGGAACGTCGCGCCCGCCAGTTTCACCCATGACTCAAACTGGAACACATTCATCTGCGGGTAAATAAGGCTGCTAGGTAACACCTGGAAACCGGAAGGAATTGCGGTGACGGAATTCCAAATAACGGAAAACCGCAAAGGGTACCTGGGAAGTGAAGGCGTAACAAAATCGATGCTTTTGCAAGAAAGCGGGATACGGATACCGGCTGTTTGTGCTATGTGCAATTTCGTGGACGGCATGTGAAGTATACACGATATGTCGACTCACCATCTGCTGCCAAACAGGAGCAGGAATATACAGGGAGAAAGGATCTTCATATGTAAAATGTTGTTTAATTCAAGCGGGTAATGAAATTGATAGCTCATTATACAAAAAGGTCCAGTTCCCTCAGGATGTTTAGAAATCGAGTCAATCATGTAGTTCCCTCAGCTGAGGTAAACCAAAGGCTAGTGTCAGCTTTTTGCAACACTACAAGCTCCCCTCCATATTTGGTGAAGGGATTTGAGATGCTTGTGATCATATTTGACAACTATGTAATTTGAGGAATATCATGTACAAGTAATCTGAAACAGGTGGTATAAATAACTGAAAATTTGCCCTTTCCTAAAAGGATTTAAGAAACTACCCACTGTTTTTCCCAGTGACAGTGGACATGTTACACCAGACTTGCGTACAGATCAGTTCCCTGAGGGTCAAGGTGTGAAGTGAAAGGGTGTGTATGCAACAGAAGACAACTGACAACAGTTTGGATTAGAAGAGTTTATTCCACAAGTACTTTCACATATTCTAGAAAAAAAAAGGTCAGAGAACACATACAGAAGCAGATTAAGGAACATCTATCCACAAACTAGTTTAGCCAACATGCAGACTAAACCAAGCCAGGCTTACTCAAATGTAAACTTTGGTAGTTGTAACAAAACCCAATGTAAAATACTGTAGCAGTACAGAATTTTCTAAACACTTCTCAGCTGACCATGTCTACGCCAATACTGACCTTTTCTCTTCAGAATTCCATGGCTGCAGCACTTTCTGTATCAGTCCAGGAAACCCTGGAACAACAACCAGTTCAGAACTACTCAGATTGGTTCAACATCCCGCTTCCATTAATGCCACCAAAATGCAGAGGTTAGGAACATTTAAAATTATAACGACAATATAAAGCTGCCCCCATGGAGTACCTCAGTGCGCTGCGAGTAGAACATCAGCACAAGTCAGGTGAACCATAAAACTGAATCATCACTGGTACTCCAACCTACTAGCTGGCTACATCTACTCAGCAAGTCGACAGGAACTTCACACTGAGTGCACAATACCGGTCACAAACTGCACAAGTCACACTCCGAAAAATATCAAATTTCTTACCACATGCTGGCAGGCAATCCTGAAGGTTGAGTCCTGATTTGACATTCTGTGGGATGCAGGGGGACACCATTAGTGTAACATGTCAAATACAGAGTGTCCGTGCATATCTATGCTGTGTGTTCAGTGCACTGTGAAAAGAGCTTCATGCTGTAATCAGAGACTCTAGTCTAGTAAGTCATCATCACACCCCAGTTAAACTGGAATCATTGCCCACTAGGCATTAGAAAAACAACTTGATGCTTACCAAACTCTAGAGTCCCCCTTCCTGGAAATGTACAACTTTCCACATTTTAGGAGCCTAAAAAGACACGGCAATTAGCATCACATATACTGAGAAACGGAATTTTTACTATGCCATGAGGTGTGATCAGTGCACTGTGAAAAGAGCTTCATGCTGTAATCAGAGACTCTAGTCTAGTAAGTCATCATTACACACCATAAGATGTCCTTATAAACCACAGGTTTGAATCTGTACAGCCACTGCATGATAAAGGATGGCTAACAAATCCAATGTGGACCTGGGCCTGTCATTCAAGTGCATAAAAATTAGCAACTTTACTCGGTACTGAAACTCCATCTGTAAAATGGAGTAACCATAGCATCTACTCCGTAATCAATTCCAGAACTTTAAAACGTGACGACTTACCACATTAGAATCTCACAGCCAAGCCTCCACTCCATTTCCTGATCATGTGCAGAAGGGGAAAGGGAGAATTAGCATAAACATACATGTGGAACTCCAGCACCACTGGGGAGAGGGCACGTGCAGAAGCAGGGTGTGTTCAGTGCACTGTGAAAAGCGCTTCATATAGAATCAGAGACTCTAGTCCATCAGATCATCTTTACACACCAGGAGCGGGTTTAGCGCATATGTACCCAACATAGGTTGGCCATAGGTGGAAATTAGCGAGAGAACATCTCAAACTAGATTTAAGGAAGCACTTCTTTACGCAGCGTGTAGTCAGAGTATGGAATAGTCTTCCTGATAACGAAGTGCAAGCTGAATCCTTAGGCTCCTTTAAATCAGAGCTAGATAAGATTTTAACAACTCTGAGCTATTAGTCAAGTTCTCTCCAAGCGAGCTTGATGGGCCGAATGGCCTCCTCTCGTTTGTATAGTTCTTATGTTGTAACATGGGACTCATCAGCTCAGCAAAGGCCTTATCCCCTTTAAACGTCTATTGAAGTACAGACCATAACCTTTAAACCTCTCCCCAACTTTGATTCTGACAGCTGAAGACTGGTTTAACGTTTTGATCAGTCTTACGGTTAGTCGGTACAAACTGAAACCGATTGTCAACTCGTCTTTAACAACTTCCTCCAATGGTTTTTTTTTTTTTTTTTTTAAAAATGGCATAACTTAACCCTTGTTTAGACTAATAAAAAGTAAATGGAATCGTGACTACTGAACAGGCTCTACCCACAAATTAATATGGTCAATGTATGATCTCGTTTGAACCGACAACGTTGGAGCTGCAGGTCAGTTAACCCTTTGTCAAAGACCAAAGGACCCTACGTAACCGTAAAAACACGAGAGTTGACCAAAATTAACATAAGGGGAGGTTAAATTTACTGTAGACGAATGAAGAAGGAAAAAAGAATGTGTTTCACTCATCTGTAGTCGAACACGTCGTGTGGTTAACCTGTAAGGCCAGCAGCCACGCAACGTGCTCGAAACCAAAATTTTACCATGCATCGTCTCGCTAAACACGAAATTAGTGAAAAATAGCCAGTCAAAAAAAGCGATCAGCAAGCCAAGATTCCAATTTCTAATTATTAATAGATTCATATTTGAATATGCACGTGTCAAAGTGCTCGATCACTTCAAACGATAACACGATTAAACATGAATGCCCCAGCATATAAAAAGGAATAATTCTCCAAATATAAACAGTACTGTTCACAAAGGTTAAACTAAAACAGCAAAAATGTAAATTGTGAAATAAGCGATTAGGAACTACTACAACAGCTTACCGTCGAACTCCATCGCTTAGCCAGTTAGCGCTTAAGAAAAGGAGTAACAAGAGGCGCGATGCATTTTATGCGTATCCCGTATGACGACGGGTCCTCGCTCGCTGAATAGGTGTCAATTATACTGCCTGCATGAAATACGACTAGTAACTAAGATGTTTTAAAATATGTACAATTTTACCGAAAATAATATATACATTAATGTCATACATAAATTAAGAATAGTGTACGTCTATAACGGGTTGGAAGAAGCTTTTCAGGCTATATATAAACGACCTATTTAATGGTTACAGGCTAATTGTAGCAGTCTTTACTACACAAATGCCCTGATGCAAAATATATGTAAACCGGCTATTTGGTTTAATGATATTACATATTTTCCCCACCTACATATACACTGTAAAACGCCTGGTGCTAACGACGGTATTTTAACTTGTAAAACATATCAAAATGTTTGGCATATGTGTGCACCGTTATAGTTTTTCTTAATTGCTGAAGCACATTTCCTGAAACATTATCTCAAAACATTGAACACAAAATCTAATTTTCAGACGACATTCACAAAACCTCTCATTCGTCTTGCAAAGTCAACGAATCTTCCTAAACCTATTTTATCTTCACTCGAAATTGTTTTGAGATCACGCGCAAAGTCGATCAATACAGTATTAATTGCTCGCTACAGCAAAAAAATCTAAAACACAACCAGTAAAAACTGTTCCTAACATGTAGAGAAACCTGTTTACTGTGGGTATGGTCTTTTACATGTTGAGTTGGAAAATTTGGAACCAAGTGCACAAGACTGAGGTAAAAAAAACAGTTGTTTAGCAAAGATGTCTATATATAAAGCAATATGTATTCAGAACTCACAAAAAAAAGTTAGTGTAAAGGAGAAAGCAAAAAAATCCAAATGAAAGGCACATTACAGTAAAATATATAACTGCCAAGCCAACAGGAAGGAAGAGTAACTATTCTGTCATCATCATGTCTAAGGGCTGGATCAAGACAGAGAACTTTATCTACATTACAGGCGACTTTGTCCCTTGTTAGGCATCGGTGGAAGAATCCGCTGTTGTGACCTAAACTAAACTCATCACACCTATGGCACTTACCTGGGGTGTCGAAGGGTCACGGACACCCTGATAGATTCAGGAGGCCCAGCACATTACAGGGGCCCTTGAATAGGAAAAATTGCAAAATCATATAATGTAAAGTGGACAGGGGGACTGAAGGCTCCATTCTGTTAGGGACCCCGGAATGTCTAGTTACTCCCCTGGCAATTTTGAGCCATTGAGTTTAAATGATAGATGCCATGTGCTGGTTGTGATTGAGTTTTGCAGCCTGTGTTCGGCCATTTTGAATTACAAGAGCATCACAGTGCAAGATCTGTTTTAAGATTCAAGGGTTATAGCTGTCACATGCAAGGTCAGTCCATAACTTTGAATGAAATGTAAGGTGGTCAACTCCACCATAAAAACTGTAACAAGAGACAGACATTTAATGTATCTACATGATAATAAATAGACGTAAAATAATGAAAGTTATACTGAGCAATAAATAGTTATACTGAAAACAAATAAAGATTTCCTGTAGAACAAATAGGCCTGTGATGTGCAACACAGCTGTAATAAAGTGTGAGATACACAACGGTGGACATTTCAGGTCCAGAGAGTACAGATCCAGACCGAGATTTTGTTTCAATCAACCAGTTGCATATAAAGACTCACAAAGAGTACTCAACTGGTTGAAACAAAACCTTGGTCTGGATTTGTACTTTCTGGACCTGAAATACCCACCTCTGGAGATGCATGAATAAGCAGAGGATATGAATTAAAGTGTCAGTCAGGTTTAGAGAAACTGAATGGTTTATGGGTAGAAGTTCCTTCTGAGCCTTCCAGAAGGACATTGAGACAACAGAAGTGCTTTTCAGACTCTTCAGCCTGGTGATCCGACTTGATGAATGGGTTCAGGACTCTGAGTATTTGGTTCAAGAAGAATGGGATTTAAGTGTTTTACAATTCAGAAAGCCATAATAACCTTGGTACCAAAACGTATGTGTAGCAAATTGTATTGCTGCTTGAACACTCGACCCTGATCTACAGACCTTATTCTACCCCCCCACCCCGAAAAAAGTAAATAATATCCAAAAAAAATAAACATATATGTTCATCAGTTTTGGCACATGTAACTTTTAACAATGAGTGAGTAAAAGATGGAACGGGTAAATAACTGAGGTGAAACTTTTTGTCCCGTTCCTATAACGACAACGTAGCTGTGGGCACCTCTGGTTTGTTTTTATCGGCTGGGGCTCCACATGCGGAAGACCCGGCCACTTGTCCTCGGCTCCATTCGCTCACTCCCGTCTGCGAAAATGGCGTCTGTGACAGCTCGCCGTCTGTTCCTTTGTAGTCTCTCCCTGCTCAATTTTCTGTTCGTCTTCGGAACCGGGGCAGAGTTCGTCCGTTTTATCTCATTCCGAGCGATATATCACAACATTACCGGAGGACCTCCGTTGTGTCGCGGTATGTCTGAGAGAAACATACAGCTATCAGCAAAAACATAGTGACGG
This sequence comes from Mormyrus proboscirostris, assembly GCA_026779585.1. Lineage (NCBI taxonomy): Eukaryota > Metazoa > Chordata > Actinopteri > Osteoglossiformes > Mormyridae > Mormyrus > Mormyrus proboscirostris. The sequence continues at coordinate 345,878 of JAODKF010000051.1, read as the reverse complement.
CTGGCAAAAACAATTGTAATCTATATACTTATTAATGTTGATGTATGGCTTTGTTATAACATTTTACTTATAGTTAGGACTATCAGGGATGTAAAGTTTATCTTAATTTTAATTGATTGTATTACTAATATGTTCAATGACAAAATGGCTGTATTTGCATTACAGCATTTCATTCACCACATCAACGAATTAATAATTTGTTAAACCATTTCAAGTTACGAACTCGCAAGTTACGGATTTTGTATCTTTGCTATATGCTTCACTGAGTAGAAATTGTAACATTTCAAAATGCTACACGCTAACCAACCAGTTTTGCAACTAACAAGGTACTTAGTTAATTACCATATATGACCTGAAACGTAAGCTTGCTCCTTCAAAACGATTATTACTTTTAGTATTATTTCACTGTTTCTGCGTCATTTGTGGTTTAGGATCTCTCTTTGTTTGAAATAGGTGCGTCGTTAAACATTTTTCGGTATTTATTGCGTGTATGCAATGCAATTTTAATAAAGACAGCTAAACTTGCATACAATTTGAAATAACATTCATAGACTAAAATAAATTCGTTGTTACAATCTTAATTGTCGAACTTAGTCCGAATACTTGAGGACCGATCAAAACAAGGTGCTCACCAGCGCCCGGCTAGCTCAGTCGGTAGAGCATGAGACTCTTAATCTCAGGGTCGTGGGTTCGAGCCCCACGTTGGGCGTTACCCTTTTTTCCCTTGATTTCATGCTTTAGAAAAATGCATGCCTGCGCGCAGAAGTCAACCATTATTTTTCTTTATTGCAAAAATATATTGTAAATTGTTTCATAACTTGTATCTGCATAACTGATTATAAAAATACTGTGTGTTACATGTGTTTGTCGTTAAGTCAAACCTATTTATTAACCTAGTTTTTGGTTGAGGAGAACTTGCAGCTGTTTCCGTATATCTTTGTTATACTGTGATTTTAATACGCATAACTTTTATTGGTACCTCTTTAGCTCTACTGGCTCAGCCCTTATAATAACAAAGTAACTTTAATTTGGCTATTTTTTCTCACTGTCTCCCTTATTTATTTGAAACGGAAAAAAATGATTGAAAATGTAACGCAATAAAATGCATGTGTCACAGGAACGTATTTATTTATGCGCCACCCGGTGGCAGAGTGCGAAAACCGGTACAGTACGCGCTAAAGGAGAACCGTTTCATTTCTGAATTGACAGGACTGCTTGTTTTGATGTTTTCTGTCTCCGCTAGATTCTGTGTCATGGTCCACAGCCCTTCGCGATGGATCAGTGCTTAGGGCTGCGGGCGTGGATCTGGCTCTTGTGGCTCTTTTTGCCGCCCAGCACAGCTTGCTGGCCTGGGCTCCCATCAAACAGGCTCTCCAGTCCGTTTTTGGAGTCCTGAACCGAGCTGTGTACTGCACCAGCACTGCCCTGGCACTCCAGGTAGTACCCTGTCCTTTTTTGCATGTTAGCTGTGCAATCGGATCGCTAGAATATTATATGCTGAGAATATTTAGAGCGTCACCAGGATCTTGCTATCAGTGGAGTTCGTTGTTATCAAGTGTTGCAGTCTTTCTGTGGATAACAGTTATTGTGGCATAGTAATTACTGTATGTAGGGAAAAGTACATTTAGTTGCTTAGGGGTGTACCTTTCGAGTGTATGTCTAATTTAAAACAGACACCCCCTCCCATGTCCTTTACCACTGTTGCACCTGCTGTGCAGCGGACCCCCAGAGGCACATTAACCTGGTCAGGGCTCCCCCCCCCCCCCTACTAAAGCTCAGCTATGGACCGTCCAAGTAACTGAACATCCTAAGCAGAGTCTGAGTGCTTTTTCACAAATGCTGCCCCCTTCTGGTTATAAATAGGAACCTCACCTCAGGCCGGTGTCATAGGCAAGAAAATTAACAAATTAGGATGGAGACAATAAGAAGGCAACACAGTCATGCATAATCTTTATGCCATGCTATTCTTTTATCTATGTTTCCCCTGCTGACGTAGGTGTTGATGCGATGCTGGCAGCCAGTGACCAACGCCCCGTGTCTCTGGGCAGTGAGCACTGCTCCCTGGGACACCTGGTTTCCATTGATCTGCTTCACTCTTCACTTCTTGTGTTGGGCCATAATCTGCAGCATACTGTTAATTTTTGACTATCCCGAATTGCTGGGGATTAAACAGGTAGGTACACGTGCCTGAAATCCAAATCTCTGTCGTACTCTCGATCTCTTTTTTCCCCATTTGCTCATTACCGGTTATTTAAACTTCAGGTTTATTATGACTGTCTCGGCCTGGGCGACCCACTGTCCCTGAAGTCATCTCGAGCCCAGCGCCTGTATTCCCATCTCCGTCACCCCGTTTGCCTGGAACTCGCCGTGGTCCTTTGGCTGCTCCCTGCGCTGCCTCTGGACCGGCTTGTCCTGGCAGGGGGTCTGTGCGCCTACTTGGGCCTTGCACACTCCCTGGACACGCAGGACTGCGAGTACCTCAGTGTCCAGCTTCACAGCAAGCTGAACCTTTTCTCCATGTCACCGGAAGGTCAGACAGGCTCTACCAATCACAAACAAGACTGAGGTCTGTCTGTCACTCTATCTGGGAAGAGGAGACAACAGCAACTGTACCAGTCAAAGCTTCAGGCCATACATAATAATTGGTATTTCCTATATAAAAGAAATCTTTAAATAGTGTAATTGCTGTGTGATTAATATCAGAAATCTATTCTACTAAAATTAATATAATCTGTGAGAACACATCTCAGAAGCTCACAGTATTGGACACGAGATGCATCCCATGCATGTAGGGCTACACTTAATTTTAAGCAATTTGGTCCCCAGCCAATTACTTGAAACTGTATTTTATATTTAAAGTCTTTATGCATTAATGTTGCTAATCAAATGAGTTGGAGATAAGATTATGCAGGACTCGCTAACTGGCAAGGAAATGTTTAACTGCACACCAACATGGCAGCTGATTGGCTGCCACTGTACAAATTTAATAGGTCATTGATGCATTGAGTCACTCGTGTACAACAGAAAAATGTACATGACTGATTATTTAGGAAAGAAATTTGGGGCCTGTCCCTTTAAAGGAAGTGTAAGTGTCCCAGTCTGAATTGCAGAAAATAGTCTCTGTGTTGAAGGTTTAATATATTAAATTTCCAAACTTGTCAGCATTTGTAGTAGACTAAAGATACTTGGCTTTTTCTCAAAGTGCTCTGCTGTTTTACTCTGCTTTGCGTCAGTCTGTTGGCTTCGAACGCAGAAAATGCAGTAACTGCATCACTGGCTGCACTCCATCCTGTTGCTCCCCCCCCCCGCTGCTGGGTGTGGCTTTATCGGCTGTGGTCTGGATGTTCAGGACCAATCAAGGGGAGTCAATATTGTGGCGCATTGGTAATTTGCTCCATGGGTGATGTAATATCTAACACAGTTATTAAACTTGAATTGCAGGACACATTGTTGAAATCTTTTAGGACTTATTAAGAAGTATGGCTGATACAATGATGTAACATTGGGCTTTACGTTGAACTTGAAACTTCAGAAGCATCACTGGGAAATGAACACCTGTGTTTTGAAGTGTGATTGTGAAGATCAACTAGGATGCAACAGAATGTCATTTTTTTTAATTAATTGTCGCCTGAATCACCTGTTCTTTGAAATGAATGTCCACACTTTTTCTTATCTTGCTACACCGTTTTATACTATATTGTTTCAATATGAATGCAATTTTTTAAATGTTTTATTTTAAAATTGACAAACAGTTGTCATAATTGTAGGTGAAATATAAGAGCAGTGCCATATGCGTGTAGTTTAATGTCTGCAAACTGGCAGCTAAATGACGTTAGTAACAAATATTACCGGCCTTTATGGAGTTTATGTGCCATTAATTTAAGCACAATGCAAGCATGTGCATGTTACTAAATAGTATTTCAGGTCATCACAGCATGCATTGGTATGTAGTGTAGACACCATTGTTGTGGCTTTACCAGAATTTATTAAGATGAATTGATTGTATTGGCTGATTTACAAAGACTTCTTGCTCTATGGTAGATGGGTCAAAAATCAGCATGTGTGTATTTTAAGACCACCCACTTGCTTGTGTGGATTTTTTTATTTTAATATGTCTCCAGACCAGGGGCGCCGCTAAGGGGGGGAAAGTTGGGACAATTCTAAGGGCCCACGCCTGTTTTGAGTGGAATGGGTGTGGTAGGGGGGGCCCAACCTCATATTTTGTCATAGGGCCCAAAATTGCTAGCGGCGCCCCTGCTCGACTCTTCATTGGTCTTCTCTGGATTCTTCACCTGATTCTTTATTATTCATTTTATCCCTGCCTGTTGACAGAAGATGTATTTTTTTCCTTGTTGTAATATATTTCCTGATCATTTTTTTCCTTTAGAGAATGGGCCAGGAATTTCATGTGTTTGTAAACCGAATGCCACTTTTTCGTATTTTATATGTGATGTATGTGCTGGAAAAATGGCACAAAATTACATGAATGTGCATAAACCTCCAAAGTGATGTTTTTATGTGCTACTGAATTTTTACTAAGCATGTCATGAATTTGTAGCTACACTGAGAAATTTGATACAGTATTTTAGCTATAAAATAATTACAAAATGATAGCATTATAGCTTTATTTCTTTTTTTTAAATAATAAACAAGATTGATAAAACTGTGTCGTTTAGTTTATTTATTAACAAAAGTAGCACTACATACATTTAAAACTGTATTCGAGGGGTCTAAGGCGTCTTTTTAAAAGTCTGGGCATGTAAGGGCCTTCCTTGTGGATGAGAGCAGGTAATGGAGACTGACAGACGGATACTTTGAACGTCTTCGGTCGGAGTTCGCAGTATGGCGTTCAGGCCTACCACTGACAGAAATGTAATGTTATTAGCGGATTAGCGACAAATGACAGGAAGATCGGTTTATTTACTTCAATTTTTGTACGACTCTATATGTCCGTATTTCTTCTCAGCAGATAAGAAACAATTGTAGGTCTGTAGATAGCTATAATATTCGATAATCCACGCTATTGGACAATCAATTAACTGGAGTAAAGCCGCTCATGAAGGAGGTATCCGAGGTCATAGCAATTTCCAGCCGCTTGTAGATGCGGGGATTGCAGCACCCCGCGGGAAGGGCACTGGCACCCGAAGCGGCTTAAGGGAATCGGAGTTTAATCCATCCAGGGCTTCGGTAAGTGGAAGACTTAATACGGAACTGCTGAGTTCAGAATTTGGATATTCAACCTAACTGTGATAGAGGCCGATCTCCATAGCCGATAGTAGTCTACTGACAATATGCCTGAGAGAACTGTTAAATGATTCATAGAAATTCTTTTTATCGTCAAGCTAAACCGCCCTGATTTTGCTTTGTTTTAGTTTTCTACATAACAGTGTTTTTTTTTTTTTTACCTTACTTATGGGTGTATGAGTAATGCATACAGCTGCCAAACCCTGTCCACTTCTGCTTCATATAAAATGGAAAGAGGAAAAAAGAATCCAAACTGTGGTTGTGACTCTTCCTCTCTCCCTCCCACTTTTTCCTCTGTCAAACAGCAAGTTTCCGACCGTTCCAGCGAGGTCGCTCTCTTTAGGATTTAGGAACAAAAGCAGGACTTCTTTGTGTTTTAATCCAGTTTGCTCTCAGCTATTTTTTTTTTTTAAAGTTTCTTTTCTGTCTGTCAAAGATGTGAATATGTATGATCGTGGTTTTTGGCAACAAGACAAAATTGGAGTTTCCTGGAAAGTGATTCCAGCAACTAAGAATAAGAAAACGGCGAACATCAAACAGACTGGTAGGATAATATAATTTGTTGATTAAGGGTATAGGCTACGGTATTTATCTGAAATAATCGTTTTGATTTCATACATGCTCCGCCCTGTTAATGTTTTAATCTCGTCTGAGCCGGGGACCGTAAAATAATCCGATATAAATTAGGAGTTTTTTTTTCTTTTTTGCACTTTTTAAAATAATGCTGCGTTGGTTACATTTATATTTTACTTTATAGTATATATTATATGGTGGATCGTCTACTTGCACACAGTGAAATTCTAACGATATCAGCATGCATGTAATGAGTAAGTAATTCTGGGCAAAAAGCCAGCATCAGTGGAATAAGTAAGATTTTACTGTGCCACAAATGCGGAGAAGAATATCTCAGAATACATTTAATAGATTTTAATTAGAATAAATGTGGTGACAAGTTTAGTGTGAAGACACTGAAGCCTTTTGGGATACAGTAGATCAATCTGTACAAGATTTATGTCAAAGTTGTTGGTATCAGATGCTGCATTACTGGTTAAATGTGTGGTAAAGCACTGTGGAAACCTCATGCAGCTTCTCTCATCTTGCCAACAGGAAACAGGAACAGAATAGGCAACCAGCTTGAAGCATAAGGGGGAAAAAATTGTCCTAGTTGCCATCGCCACCCGCAAAACTCCCCTTCCATTATGTCGATCTCCTCTCTGCCAGAGTGGAAACAGCTTGTGTTGGATCGAAAGAGGAAGGGAGGGGAGACGCGAGAGAGGCAAGTGCAAGAAGATGAGAAGAGGCTGGCGGGCATGCCTGCTTGGAAGCGTGAGGTCATCCAGCGGAGGAAAGCGAAGCAGGAAGCTGATGGAGGACCCCAGACCCTGGATGGCACAAGTGAGGAGGCGCTGCCCAAGGGCTCCTGGTCCACCTGCGCTCAAGGGTTCAGAACTGGGCCAGAACCTCAAAGCCAGGTCTCAGTGGAGAACATAGGGCCGATCCAACACAACCCATTCATTCGCTCACAGAATGCATGGAGGGGTGATGGAAAGGAGTGCAGGGAAGAGCTTGGGCCAGACAGCAGGGCAGAAGGTGGAGTAAGGAGGGCAGAAGAAGGACATTCATTGAAGAAGGAGCAGAGTGAGGAATTTGGGAGTAGCCAGAGAGATTATAATATAGACTGTGATGGAGAGAAACATCAAAATGTAAAGTGTAAGAGAACGGGGAATGGAGGAGACTGTGGGGAATGTGAAAAACCAAGGCAGGGAGAGAGGGGAAGACACTGCCTGGGGAGGAAAGGAGGAAGAGACAGAGAGCAAAGGCACCCAGGCACTGAGTATCCCGTCTGTTCACTATCTGTCCCTCATCTTAGGACTATCCAAGCTGAAAATGTCATCACTGCTGAATTGGAGATCAGTGCTACAGGACAGAAGGCACTGAGAAATAAAAGGAGGGAGGAGGAAATGGAGGCAGAACAGGAGAAAATGAAAGAAGGGAAGAACGTGAACCTGAGGAGTACCATAGAGGTTAGAGGGGATGGAACAGGAATAAAAGCTTCTGAGTTGTTTGTGATGAAACCCTTGGCCAGTGTAAAGGACAGGAGTGAGGCATGCCAGCCAATATACAGCGAGAGAAAGGGGAGCAGGTCAGAAACACGAGCTAATGAGGAGAGGTATGAGAACCAGGAGGTGATCTATACACTGGGAGAAAGAGAGGAGGCTCCTGGAGGGGATAAAGCTAGGAGCAGAATGAATGTAGGCAGGATACGGCCCAAAGTACAGGTGAAAACAGGTGAGAAGGTAGGAGAAGGTGACAGGAGCTTTAGGGAGGACATGGAAGCAGGGGCCTCAGTGGAGAGCTTCGGGCATGTCAGCCGCCTGCTGAGCAAATTTGGAGAGCTGCACAAGCGTCCATTGCGATCCAAAAGCACGGACTGTTTCACCTCTCATGATGGAAGTGGAGGAAGGCGGAGTGTGGAGGAAGAATCTGCCCTCAGGGAGAGGGAAAGCCGGACCCTGAGAAAAGAGGAGAGGGAGGAGGTGCCAGGCTTCACTGTCAAGGGGGTTCCAATGAGGTCCTTCAGGTTCTCCGAACATGTGGTTTCTGACATGGAGAACAGGGCCGACGATGAAGACTGCATTGAAGGGAAGGTGGTAGAACTGAAATACTCTGGCAGGTGGGCACCGCAAATGGAGGTCTGCCGGGAAAGTAGGAGGGTCAAAGGAGATGAGTGGGAGCACTCAGAGATGGTGCATCAAGGCTGCTACCAGCTGTCCATGCAAAGAGAGCCAAGGCCGCCAAAGGAAACAGGAGTCGGGGGAGACCCAGACATGGGAGAGGGCGTTTCTGAACTTGGTGGGATGGGTGAAGCCCCAGAGAAGGAGTGGGATAGGGAGACAGAGGATTCATCTGGGTTGGTCAAAGGCATAGATGCTTTGGCTGTGCTTGGTACCACGATCCTGAGATACAATGAAGAAAGAAAGGATGGTGAGATGGAGAGAGCACGGTTAGGAGCAGTACCGAGGATGCCAAGGGAGAGTGAAATGGCACACCACGAGGAAGAGGAGAAGGTCCCAGCTGTGAGAAGGAAAGAGCAGCCACACTGGAACGTTAGTGCAGTTCCAGAAATGCAAGACATTGTTGGGGAAGAGAAGCCCAGAAATGAGTCATTGTTTACAGAACATACAGGCTCCTACCACATGGAATCTAAAAGGCCAATGTGTGACATGGATCACCACAGCTGTTTGCCTGAGGGGAGGTCTAGAGAGAAAAAATCCGAGGATGGGGGGGCCTGCACAACTCTAGCACATGGGCCCTTTCATGGGGGAGGGAAGGCAGATATGGATGGAGCCCTCAGTAGGTCACACACAGATAGAGAAAACGCCAAGAGGGTTCTACATGGAAACCAGGATAAGGCAGTGGCTTCTACCATGGACTCCAGTAAACCAGGATATGCTAAAGCTGTGGGAGAAGTTCTGATCCCAAGAACTCACTTTTATGTGCGAGAGAGAGGATCTAAGTTATGTGTCACAAGGCAGGGGAAGCAAGAAAGGGGAAAGGTGTCAGTGTGGAGGGGTAACTGGGAAGCTGAACAGCCTGCAGTTTGTTTTGAGTCACTGCAAGAAGTGATTGGGCAGGACGGGCCGGAGAAAGTAATGGAGGGTGAAGGACAGGCTAGGATTGTCCTGGGGAGCAGGTGGGAGGCATATGCTAGAGAAGAGGAGGATATGCAGGGTAAGGAAAGGAAAATGGAAGAAGATGGGAGGATGGAGCTGGAGAAAGAACTGCGAGTGAGAGAAGTGGTTGACCAGCAGCAAGTCAGCCGAGAGGGGAAGGAGGCAGTAATATTAGCAGGGAGTGAGAGAGTCGGGAAAATACAGAGAGGGCCTTGCGCATACACATCCAGCTCTCTAAGCGTCATACAGGAAGTAGGCTTGCCCAGGCCCAGCCCCCCACTTCCTGCTACTGTCTCACCCTCACAGTTACTGCTAGCTGCAAAAGCAGAAGCCAGGGCCTCCTCTGCCGCTACCCCTGTAGCGGCCGCTTCTCCTCACATTCGAGAAAGACAGGAGCAAGAAAGACAACATGTAGAAGACTCTGAGAGCGGCCAGAAGGGGAGACGTTTCACAGAAGAAGGAGGCAAAGAAGAGGACGAGTGCGCACAGAGTCCGTCTCCTTCCCTGACTACCTCCATTGACGTCCCTCCATCCTGCTCTTCCCCTACTCTGCCCTCCGTCGTCAACATGAGCCGAATTTACAACCAGAAGCCGGTGGTCGCCAGGTCCACGCTATCCATTGGTGAGAAGAAGACTGAGAACATGTCTCCAACTCTCAAGGCACAGGGGCGGGAGTCTCCATTACAGAGCCATCGCTTACCACTAACGCAAGACGGTCTCCAGCCCAAAGGGGAGATACTGGAGCAACAGAGCCTGCCAAGGATAGAGCTGAAACCAACGTGGTGGCAGGCCTGTCAACGGAAGCCAAAGGAGGAGATGAACACCCGTGGCCAGGAGGCCCAAATGGAGACAGTGCAGCAGCAGGTTAAGCTGTTAAAGCTAGAAGCTGAGCCCCAAGCCCACAGGGAGGCCTCCAACCAGCAAGAACCATTGAAAGGCAGCGATTTAGGACTAAAAGACAGTTCAAAACCATCACTGTTCCTGCAACAGTATCAAAAAGTCGACCAGCGGACATTTCCAAAGGACCAGGAAACTAGTAACGGGACAAAACCCACACAGCAACTAAGTATTCAGAAACTACCTCTGAAGCAACAACCACCAAATCAGTGTCAACCATCCAGATCCTTCACCATCAACCCTAAATCTAGTCCTGTCCTTGAGAATCCCCCTCAAATCCAGGAATGCAAAGATGTGGTCACCCCCTCTGCTTCTCTATCCCCCTCTTCCTCTTCTCCCTCCACCCTCCCAAATGCTCCACTCTTCTCCCTCCGGAACACTTCAGCAGGCCCTGGAAAAAGAGGTAACACCATCACCATTGTCCCCAGGAGGTCTCCAGCAGCGAGCAAGCCTGCTACTGACCCGGGGGCCAACAGGACAGCACCCCAGACCCAGACGCCCATATCTGGGGATGCCAGCAAGAAAAGATACCCCACAGTGGAAGAAATAGTGGTGATTGGGGGATATAAGAAGGTGGAGAAGTCCTGCTTGTCCAAGCATGGAAAAACTCCCAAAAGGGTGAGTGCTCAGTTTTTCCTAGGTCCTGTGTTTCCTTTTAATACTTCGTTAAGACATCATTTAAAAATGACCATTAGGCAAAATAACAAATAGAATTTTCTTAAAGTCACCAACACATTATTCTGCCCTCTTCATGAATTCTAAGGGGACAGCTTTTGAGAAGCCATCAAAAAAATATGTGTATCATTGTATAAACTATTCTCAAGTCACTGATATTCTGAAGTTTTTTTTTTTTTTTGCTTTGGGTGAAAGTAGGAAAGAAGTTTTCATCAGTCGTGGTAGTAAAGTTCTTTTTATGAAAACCTTTATGTGTTATTATGTAGCATGTCACACCGTGACAAATATTTCCATTAAAGACACCAGCAAGTTTTAATCACCAGGTTGTGCAAGAGCACATTCAGCATTTTCAGGAGATATAAGCAATAAAAATACTTGAAAACTGGTTGTCTTTACTGTTCCAAATTTCACAAAATTATTCTGTAGGTATTTTTTAAAAGATCTGCACTTTTTTGCAGTTATAAACTCACTGTATTGGAAAAACATTTTTACTCTAGTTTTTGCGTTGAAAATGCTGCGTTCTTGTGGTTGAGGGCATCTAAATTAAGGCTAAAACCCTGTATTTTTTAAGCCATCTGTGGTACTGCTTAGTGTCTCAGAAAATGCTTCTCTCCAGAGAAAGCAGCAACGCTTGCAGAAGTCCTCGTGATGGTTGGTTGAACTAAGCATTTTTGATGAGGTGCAACAGAAGGGATCAACTGAGACTTAAACTCACAGCGCGATGTAGCTAAAGCACCACGCTAAACAATGTTCATCATGCATAATTATATGTGTCACATTTCCACCGT
>JAODKF010000051.1:292471-311488 GCA_026779585.1 Mormyrus proboscirostris | reverse complement strand
GGGGTGCGTTAGTGACCATGGCTTGGGTAGCCTGAACATCTGGGAAGGAACCATTAATGCTAACTGAGATATGCAGGTTCAGGAGCAACATATGCAGCCATCCAGACAGCAGCTTATTCAGAAGAGGCCTTGTGTATTTCAGCAAGACAAAACCAAAGTGCATTCTGCGCGTAATATAACAGCATGGCTCCATAGCAGAAGAGTCCGGCTGCTAGACTAGCCTGCCTGCAGTCCACACCTGTCACCCACTGAAACCAGTTCACACATGAAACAAAAAGTACAGCAAAGAAGCCTTCTACTGCTGAGCAGCTGAAATCCTATATCAGGCAAGAATGGAACAATATTTCACTTTCAAAACTCATGTCCCAACTTTTTTGGAATTAGGGTTTTATGTTAACTTCTTAGTGTCTGGGTCTGTTTTTGTTTTTTAATGTGTTCGTAGTCTTAGTTTCTGTCATTGATCTGTCTTCATTACTGTCTAAATTTGCCCTATTATGCATTATGACTCTTCAGTCATACCTTAAACTCTCTTTGTTAAATAGCAGTTGAGACAGTTTTATGTTTTAGTATGTTTTGCTGGTTTTAAATCTTCTCTTTGTACAGGAATTTGAATTAACAATTGTTATTGTTTAATGCGCAATGTAAGTAAGCTTGACCTGACTAAACCTCTTTGGTTGCTCTTCTAGACACGGATTACTTGAAGTACCTCTTCCCTCGGTTTGTGAAATCCAACCTGTACCACCTGTGTTACACATCGGTGGGACAGCGAGTTTCTATCTGCAACTACTGGAATGGTAAATACTCGGAAAAGGGGGCAGCTTGCTTTTAAGAATGGTTAATTGTAAATGTATTGTGTGTGTGTGTGTGTGTGTGTGTTTATAGACATTTTGTGTCTGTTTTTCTTGTAGATCCGCATCACAGAGACATGTATATCAACAGCAGTGATTACCTGGCCGTTCTAAACAGTGAGAGACCAAACCCCAACACAACAGGTTTTTATTTACCAGTCTATTTATTGTACTCCTCTTATGATTGTAGACTGCGCCATTTGAAGTCTTTTTCTTGTACGTTGGTCTTTTTATTGGACAGTCACGGTGTATTTTATTTAATGTTTTTAATACATATTCGAGTTATTGCACTCTAAATCAGATTAAGCAATCAAAATCAATTCTTCCTGAGTATATTGTAGTGGGCATTGTATCAAAGTGTAGTAACCTTTGACGTTTTGGTACTGGCATCTGATTGGTCAGTGTAATTCTTTTATGTCCTTTGTCTCAGTGTGGAAGAACAACTTCCTGCGCATTAAGAAGCTGATACTGATCGGGGGCCCAGACGATGGCGTCATCACGCCATGGCAGTCCAGGTGGGCTATTTTCTGTACTCATTATATGCTTTTGCTTTGGCCTTAAAAATATTAGTTGTTTGCCCAACTTATTTCATAGTGCAGGTTTGAAATCATCTATATCTAAGCCTTTTGACCTGCTGAGCAGTAAAGATCATTCAGTTGAAATTCATTTAATGGATGGATGGGTGGACAAGTAGATAAATACTTTATTGATAAATATTCAATTGGAAGTGGAGAATTACAGAATGTGTACAGATTTCAATGTTGCCTCCCCTGTCTCTCACAGTTTGTTTGGATTTTATGACGACAATGAAACGGTTGTTGACATGAAGCACCAGGATGTAAGTTCTGTTTGATTCTGAAGGCTTCATTGTCGCTGATATTGCAGTTCTGTGTTCATGTTCACTCTCTCGCTCTCTCTCTCTCTCGCTCTCTCTCAGGTGTATTTAAGGGACTCATTTGGGCTGAAGACGTTGGACGCTCGAGGCGACTTGGTCACTTGCGTGGTCCCTGATGTCCTGCACACCAAGTGGCACTCAAACTACACTGTGTACACCAGGTGTATAGATAAATGGCTCGCATAGAGCCTTGCGTGTTTGATCTGTGACCCCACATGACCATGCATATGAACAGACGCATACACGCAAACACATACTGCCCAATTGCACGACTTTCTTCGTTTGATCATTTTTACACTCTTTCAATGCCCTTTATGATTTAAGCCCTATAGAAATTTCCTAAGTGAGACCCTAATAATTTCCAATCCATGCCAACAGACGGTCTCATGAAAGTTTTTTTTTTTTTATTTTTTATTTTTATTATCCCTGTCATATAAAAAAAGCCTTTTTTTGACATTTCAAAACCGAAGTGCTATGACACACTGCCTCCAGGCAAGGTGCTAAGGGTGGGGGGGGTGTGGGAACATGGGGGGTGCCCGAGATCCCCCCCCCCGAAGGGGAAACCTCAGACGGTCTTGCATTTTGCATCTTTCCCATCGACGTGCAGCATCTGTAAAATACCTCCCTTGATGTTCATTAGCAATCTCAGGCAAACGGTCGTATATTTCAGCGGGTTTGTGTAAGAGGAACGTTTTTTCAGAAGCATTATTTTAGTTGTAGTTGTATTGGTGATACTGTGTAAAATATCATGTTGCAGAGTGATGCGGAACTTTGTATTAAACAGAGCGTCAGTTTTAAGAATATAACTTGAATAAGTTCAGTAACTGTTGCACATAGATTTGATAAATGTTCTGAACTTTACTGAACTGTAGTTTGATATAAAGGATAATTGGATAGTATTTTTGTATCACTATTAAGGTGTTCTCCAGTATTATAGAAGTATTTTGAAAAAAGGACTCTTTCCAGGTTTTTTCACTTTGAGAAGGGATTTTTGACACAACAAATTTTCAGCAAAAAACGTTCTGGGTCTATAAACTGAGAACAAATGTATCATGTAGTTTTTCTTCTGACAGCTGGTTACTTGTTTCCTGAGGGAAATGACAAACTTTCTTTCCTCAACTCTGTTGGACTCAGTCTTAACTTGTCCTGAAATTTTGTTGACAGAAGACTTCACTTACCAATGTGCTTTACGGTTTTTACTCCGAAGTAAACCTTTGATTGTACATGTGATTCAGTATGTTATGAGAATGTTAACTTTGTCTAATATAAAGCCAATAAAATGGTAATATCATGTCTGTGCAGGACTGCGCCTGGCTGTTTATGTATAAGCACTTATTACACTTTGTGTAAAGGGCAACTAACAATTCCTCTCATTTTTACATCTGGTCATTCTAAATTTGTAAACACAAATTACAATGGTAACAACGTTTTAAACACAAGGCATTTGGATTACAAGTTTCCAAACCTGACATCTTATCAGCTCTTGTACAGTAGGGATATTTAGGTTCATCAAGACGCTTTTCATCAGATTTTTCACATCCATCATGCAGATCTACCCTGTATTAACCATTAGTCTGGTATGGTAGCACAGACAGTGAGTGCTAAAGTCCCAAGGACCGACTCCATTCGTCTCCAGCTCACCACCGATGGTTCCTACATACTTGTAGCTTCTGCTTCCCTCCGACAGAAAAGATCCCATTTCAAGATTGGCTTCTTCCAGTCACTATCAAGAAATCGAATCCTGAAGTTGCTACTGCCTTTCCATGCCTGCCTTTGAAAAAGGGTCTCCACCTTGTTGAAGAATGAAGGGTTGCCAAAACCTGATATAATGACATGCTTTTGAAAATTGCTGTAATGGACATCTTGGTTGAGATTGCCATGGATTTGCCTTGAAAGTCAGATCTACACATACAGAGCTTGTGTTCTCTCTGCGTCTTACACATAGTGGCTGGATCTGAATATTTCAGATTTTGACCGATGACTATACAAGTAGGGCTGCCACCTCAGTCCTGTAAAATTCCTGGATACCCAGAAGTTGACCAAAAGTCCTGCATATAGTGGTACCATTCCAATGGTTTGTTTTGGGTCTGTTTGATAGGGAAAACATAGTCCTGCATCACAGTGTCATCTCCAGCGTTTTGGAAGCTTTGATAATTGACCGTTTACTCTATGATGTTAAAGCTAATTATATTATTTATGACCCCATACGTTACCCCTTTAGTTTTTACATAAAATGATACTTTCGAAATGTATTGTAAAAAGTAATCTGCACTTGTATACTTATGCCACCCAAGTTAAAAAAAGCTACAAAAAAATAGTCTGCAGTAATACTTTGTGTGTGGCCAGCTTAAAAAGAAGTGGCTACCAAGAGTTTTTATTCAGGTTAAATAAAATACATATTAAATAAACTTCAGCATTTCTTCAAATGTCTTTGACTTCAGTGCACGTCTGAAGCTCCCGCTGCAGACCCTGCCTGCCTTGGTGGAATTCATGCATTAAAAGCATATGCATATGAAAAGCAACAACTGAAATGCATTTCAATATCTGGAATAGGTATTAGAGAGAAATTATAATTATAGAGATTATAGTGTGTCCTTTTAGCCAATGAAATAGACACACAGAATGTGTGCTGTGCCTTTAACCAATCAAAAAAAATCATGACAAGACATGCTGTTTACAAAAGCTACATAGTCATCAGTGATTGCAGCATCTAGGGTTGCCAGATAATCCATATCAGGAAAAAGACTTTGAGCTAGGGCAGAATTTGTAAGCTACTTCAATTTCAATCAAAAGAACCTGGATTTCACTTAAGCACAGAGTTCTTGCTGTGTGCTGATTGGTCAGTTTCTATAATCATGCATGTTTACCTGTGCAATAGTTATTTATTACTATCATCCCACCACTATTTGTCACTCTTTTTTTATATCTTTCATAAAGTTTATCTATCTATCTATGTCACTAATGTTAATGTGAAACAGCTGGATGAGTATTTCAATCGAGGAAACAAACTAGTCAAAGAGCAAGAAGAACTGAACTATTTAGTCAAATACAGGAGCATTTCAGTTTTACGGCAATTTTTAAAACCTGAAGTAGCTCGCAGTGTCCTTACCATGGATTAGGTGGTAACCCTAGGCAACCATTTGTATGAGATCAACTTCCAGTTTTGTCAGTAAACAAGTATACACAGTTTGCCCATCTATCCACCTTCCAGTCACTTATCCCGAGAAGATTTGTGGGACATAAACATATTATACGTTCACAGTCTTTATCATTTTGAAAGTCAGGTTTGATCTTGAAGTGTTTGAGTTTTCATAATGAGTATTATTTTTGGTGCAAAACGTATTGTATGTACATATTTTTATATGTAGATGGAAAAGTGAGAGTTAGTCAGTTTTATGACAAATGAAATACCTTGATACCTTGTCAGGCGCATGAAGAAAGCGAAGGGTAGTCAGGTTTAATAGAAAAAAACTACAAATCCTATAAGCAGTGAGAGCGGAAGTCGTTGCGGCGTTTCCGGCGGGGTGGATATCCGGACGAAGCGCCTCGTTGAGGGCCTTTCCAGTCGCCGAGAAGTGTGGAGCGGAGCTCCTTGTGCAAGTGAGTGCCAGAAATTTGTGAAATAATGGCTGTAATTTTAGCAAAAACGTAAAGTTATTAATATGAGTTGTATTGGTACATTTCATATATTGCCCTTAAAAGGAAGTTGACCTCACTTTTACTTTAAATTCCGTTTTAATGCTACGAAACGATGCTTTAAGTCGCGTGGCTTTTGAACTCGGTACCGCATGAGTCGCCATGTAAGTGTCGGGGTTTTGGTCTGCTTTGTACAGTTGCGGCGCTGTGTAGCGTATTTAGTTTTCACAGATCGTCGTTAGTTAGCTAACATTTTAAGCAAATAACCGTAGTCGAAGAAGCTACGTGCGCAGGAAGTTTGCTAGTTAATTGACAGACGAGCTAAGCTAATCCAGGCCTAAGGTGATCTTCATTTTAGGCTAACGACTCCGCAAAGCCGTGATAATTTGCGTGGCAAATTCTACGATCCGGCAGGAACAAATAGAATTCTACTGTAATTTCATCTATGTAGCCCCGATGTTGCAGTAGTTCATCCCGGGCAGCATAGATGGAGTACAACCTGGACGGACTGCCAGTCCATCGCAGCGCGCACACATGCACACACTTAAATTCAGAGATGCCAGTTGGTAAATCCTAAAATGCCAATCCTATATGTGTGAGGCTTTTTCATGTACTTCATTGAGTAAACTGTAATAGTTTGAGTAAAACAACTTAATTATCCCAAAGGCAGCTGACATTTTTACAGATCGCCTTGAAGTAGTAAAGGACTGTGCTGCCAAAATGCATGTTGAAGTTATCTGAACAGCTTGACCTGTTGGTTTAAAATTTTTCTATTAGACTCAATCGTAAACGTTTTCATTTCTCCAAAGGTTGCTTAACATAATTAGCTATGATGTAATGTTATACACCTGGATATCCCTTAAGGTGGAGTTGGTATATAACGTCTGGTTTTGCTTTGAATCCCCCCCCCCCCCAGGATGACTGAGTGGGAGACTGCCCCGGCCGTTGCTGAAACCCCAGAGATCAAGCTCTTTGGGAAGTGGAGCACTGACGATGTCCAGATCAATGACATCTCCCTGCAGGTGACATGAGTCTGAGATATTAATTTCAGATGTAACCCGGCATTCTGGACCAGCTTAGTGGCAGCTAAATCACAATGACTATTTCAAATTTCTCATTAGTTTAAAAGCATTTTTATTCTAGGAATTCCCTACTGGTCTCCCAGGGGTTTAGCCTGAACTCCTCTTGGAAAATATGAATTTGCAGTGGTTAGCAAAGTACAGTAAAAAGTGTGCATTTGTGTGTAATAATAATTGCACCATAGTTTTAATGTTAAGAGTATAAATTAGGAGAGAATTTTTAAGAGAAATTGTGTGTTGCATTTGTTAGTGTTTGGGGAGAGATTTGACCCTTTTGAAATCAAGATTTTGTAGGTCCATAGTGTATGTTAGAATGTAGTCCATGGACAACTGCAATCACTGTATGAGCGAGACTAGAGTCACTTCCTGACAGCCAATTATTGTCTTGATGTGCTAGAGTACTCGCAGAATAAATTTCTCTGCTTATTCATTGGCTGCTGCCTGACATGGTACAGCCAATCACCTGCTTAGATACAATTTCATAATCAGTTGCTGATCAGCATAGTTTGTTTTGTATTGTCTCCTACTGAATCCGCATTTCTTTCACCAGGATTACATTGCTGTGAAGGAGAAGTACGCCAAGTACCTCCCACACTCTGGGGGGCGATATGCTGCCAAGCGGTTCCGCAAGGCTCAATGCCCCATTGTTGAGCGCCTCACCAACTCCATGATGATGCATGGCCGCAACAACGGCAAGAAGCTGATGACCGTGCGCATTGTCAAGCATGCCTTTGAAATCATCCACCTCCTCACCGGAGAGGTACTTGGACCCAGCATTTGTGCCTAGTCTGAAATCGTAGGTCCCATGTACCCTGTTCCTTCTGCACTGCTGCAATAGTTCTTCTTCTCTCGGTTACTATGAACAGTTACTGCTCAGCTGGTGAAGCCCTTGGCTATACTAGCATGAGTAATCGGTCTGGTTAACAGAATCGTGGTTGGAATAGAACAGAACAACGTTTTATGTTCCCTACTATTGTGACCTGTACGAGAACAGTGATCAAGCATTTATCACATATGCATTTGCTTTCCTCAGGCAGGGCTCCTCTGCTTCTGTGATCTCCTTTCTCATCTAATAGGATGATTTTAAGTGCCGTACCTTGAGTTGTACTACATGAGAGTTTAGTTGTAGATGCAGTTAGACCTGGGGGGGGGAGGCGTCCACATCTGTTTTAGTTCACGTCAGTCTCCTTTGATGGTTGGCTCAGTTAGTTATGGTTTTAAAGTATAATTCTATCAAATATCCAGCTGTTCTAGATCGGAGGTGTACAGTTGGCTTGAATGGCCAATGGAATGAACTGATTTACTGTAGGAATTGTAGTGCGATGACTTGAATATCGTGCCCATCCTTGGGGGAGAGAATTGCTGACTCTGGAGAATTTAGATAGTTCAACTGAATCTTTGTCTGGTGTGTGGCTGTCCTGTGTTCAGTCTGAGCCCTGTTTCCCTGCAGAACCCCCTCCAGGTGCTGGTGAACGCGATCATCAACAGCGGCCCCCGTGAGGACTCCACTCGCATTGGCCGTGCCGGCACCGTCAGGAGGCAGGCTGTGGACGTGTCACCCCTGCGCAGGGTCAACCAGGTCTGCTTCCGCTACACCCTGCTGGGGGACACTGGCCGCAGCTGCACTCAATCCTGAAGCACCGTTCGGCATTGTGTGGGCACCTCCGTGAGCGTGCGGCTTAATTTTCATTGTTCTTAGATGCAGATGAGATGTTCTTGGCGGGCGAGACTAGAGTCACATCCTGACACCTCTTCATTGTCCTGGTGTGCTAGAGTCCTCGCAGAGCAAACTTCTCTGCCTATTCATTGGCTGTAACCTCACGTGGTCCAGCCAGTCACCAGCTCAGGCACAGAATCCTCATGACGTCCCATTTTTCCTTTGGAGTTTGTTTCCATGGTTTCAACTTAAGTAGCCATGAGAACAATCCAAACACCATGGAGGCATTCCAAAATGGCTGCCCGCTCTCCATGGCAACAAGTCACCAGTCACAACTGGGTGATCCATATTGTAGGAATCCTGGACTGCAGGTCTGCTATTCTCTAACAGGAGTGCACTTGTGTGTTGTAGGCAATCTGGCTGCTGTGCACAGGAGCAAGGGAAGCTGCCTTCAGGAACATTAAGACCATTGCTGAGTGTCTCGCTGATGAGCTCATCAATGCGGCCAAGGTAGGGTGGAGGGGCTGTGTCGAATCTGCTGGCTGAAGCACCCTCGCCTGAAGCTTAACTCCAATCTTCTTATTCCCAGGGATCATCCAACTCCTATGCTATCAAGAAGAAGGACGAGTTGGAGAGAGTGGCCAAATCCAACCGTTAAATACTTTGCTTTGTAATAAGTTCAAATAAAATTGGACTGTCCACAGATGTTTTTGCAGTTTGTGTTGACTGTTAGGGGAAAGGGAAGCATTTTTGTTTTGCGTTGCATAATTAAAATTGGATAATCAAAAACGCCGCCTCCTGAAATAGTTCAGCAAAATGAAAATCAGCTTTTTCACACTTCAGGGCCATCGAGATTTCTAGTATTTTTCTGCTGTGGTTTCGTACATCATTCCCACTTCACCGGGTGTTGCCCTGCATCCCATTTCAACTCATAAATTCCGAGTTGGAAATTTCAACAGAATTTCCACTCATGAACTCTGAGGAATTGACGCAACCCCAAGCTCAGAATCCAAGATGGCCACACCCTTCATCGACAAGTAAAAGTAGTATTATGCTGTTTATTAGCACTTGCATCTTGCCTCATTAAATCGGTCACAACACTATCCAACTTATTGGTGGAGCGGTTTTATGCGCAAACCACCGTGTGATGTATTAAGTGATTGGTAACAATTAACTGAGCTAGAACTGGATTTCCTGCTTAGTCACATTATTTGTAGGATTTAAGGTAGTCCGCGTAAATAAGTCAATGAAGATAAAGCCTTAAATCTGACAGGTGGTCCAGTTAAGCAAGAAATCTTGCTTTCTGAAACGGGTCCTGCCAATCGCTAAATGGCTTTCTGATCTGTACTGAAACATTTGACTCCTGTGTGACGACATTACGAGTTCAGGCCTCCGAGGCAACTGAAACGCAGCATCAATGCTGCAAGTACTAGAATCTGTCGCAGGGCATTGCTTTCAGCAAACTTTAAACTGGTATCTAAATGTACCTGTTGTCTCTCACTGTGATTTTCCTGGAGCACAATGCATCTCGTTGGATGTGGCTTTAATAAGACTGAGTGCATTTTTCTTCTGCGCTGCCTGACAAAAAGCAATAGCATTCAGTGGGATGTTGCACATCGTGTTAAGTTTGAGGTCAGTGACTGAATACTGGCATCTCCCTACTATACTGAACAGAACTCCATCCATACAATCTGCAATCACTCACACATATGGGCAATTTGGCATCTCCAGTTAACCTCGGCATGGTTTTGGAGAGCAAACGGGTGAGCGGTTCTTGTTCTATAATGGCTCATTCACTTTATTTCCTGGAAGTGCTTGTCCTATTCAGGGTCGCTGGGGTCCAGAGCCTAGGGGCACAAGGCAGGGGACAACCCAGGAGGGGGCGCCAACCAATCACGGGGCACACACAAGACACGCACAATTAACCTCAGCATGGACTGTAGGGGGAGGGACTGAAGTACCTGCAGGCAACTCCCCAATGACATGGAGTGGAGACTCGAACCCTGGACCCAGGGGTGTGAGGCAACAGTGCTAACCACTGCACCATCATACCACCCCTTCTATAGAACTCAATTTCCATCAAAGTTTTTTTTTTTTTTTGTTTGGGGGGGGATTCCTTATTTTGTAATGGCTAATTCACTCTTCATACATGCTGACATTTTGCTCATGAATACACAGGAAAGTTATTGAAACAAGCCAGTTATTGCATGTCATTTATCTGAAAATGCTACATCAAATAGGAACCGAAAACATCACATACAAAAAAATATAGTGTAAAAAAACACTGGAGAGCATAGCGGTGTATCTCCCAGCCTCTGCTAAAGCATCTAGTATCAAACACACCGTGAGCCGTAATGAGACACTGCAAAGTCAACAGATCATGGAAACGTGAACACAAGGTGTGAAAGGAAAACGGCACGTTACTCAGCTCTCTATATTTAAGCTAGCCTGTGTATGCAACTGCTGGCTTTCTGCCCGCTATCCTGTATATTTGAATCTCACTACCATCCCATTTGTATGGGAGTCGCCATGAATTTCTTTGAAAAGTGCTAATTTCCACTAAAGTCACAAAACAGTCCTATGAAACAAATCACAGCTAGAATCACAGTGCGAGGAAACGGGATGACAGGTGACGCAGAACATGGCTTCAGTTGCGTTTCATCTCACTCGCACCCCTGTGTCACACATTAAAGGGAAATTAGGGCGGAGGCAACGGCACCGAACACAGGAGTGCAGTGAATAGATCAGTCAAGAAGACAAAGACTAAACGTTAAGGCAGTAAAGGGCTCACTGAAGACACATTGCTAATGTTAGTAGAATACATGGATGCTCATGACCCTTTGACCTCCTTAGTTTAAAGCAAAACATATTTATGCAATTTCCCTTTACATCTGCATCTTACCTAATCAATATCACTGCATTTTAGTTATTTTTAAGTGGCCGAATTCCTTTCTTCACATATCCTTCAAAAGCAGATGTTACACGTTATATTTCATGTAAGTACTATAAAACAGAAAGAGGCTATATGTGATTTGTTTGCCTGCTAAATCCTTTAACTCGCACCTTTAAGTCCTTCCAAGTTTGTTAGTGTCTAAACCATGTGCCCTTAACTAGTATCTGTACAATTACTTCTGTGGCTCCGCCCACAAGCGATACAATGACGTAACGGTGCCTGCGACCTCAGCTGTCGGTATCCCACAATGCCTTCAGGCAGGGTAGAAGGGAAACACAGGAGGAGGAGGAGAATGAAGAGAGGCCGGCTTGCAGTTATAGCTGTGGCTTGCGGTTGATAAGCAGGCAGAAGGATGTCAGTGACCCCCCCAGCTTGGAGGCCTCACTGCAGGCCGTTGGAAGGAGGGTGTAGTCAGTCAGCTTCTGGAAGGCCTGGGGAGGGACAGGTGATTAATATCAACTGATAAATGACATATCTACAAACTTAGTGCCAATAGGAATGCAAGTTCATTACAACTGAACGACCATTTTCCCCTCCCTGTGTTTCAGCGGTAGAAAATATATTGGTGTGATATATTTTTTATTTGTTGTAATTTTTTCACCATTATATTTATTCTACCCGATTATGCTGCCATTTTATTGCCTTTTTACATATCCGCACATTGCACATGTATATAAAGCCCTGTGTCAGGCCCCAGTTCTCTTTGCACTGTCCTGTGTCCTATGAAAACCCTCCCCTTGTCACTGCTGTCGCATGTTGCACATAGTCCTGGGGGAGCCCTGTTCAGGTGTCACTCTATACCTGTGTATGGTATGACAAAGGTTTGAAATAATAAACGCTTATAGGGAGACATATGCAGGCCTCCTCATTTAGAAGATGGTGAAAATGGTGCGGAGGGGGGGGGGTTTACTCACAGCAATGCTGTTGGGACACTCGTCACTGGGAGGGTGCAGCAGGAAATCCGCCTGGGAGGGGCCCCTGACGTAGATGCAGCTGGCGGCGGCGTCCTCGGGGACGGTGAGCACTTCGTAATGGTGATCGGTCAGCTGCTCCATCATCTGCAGCCCAACAGAGGCTCCGTCAGCACGCGGGGATCCCGTGGGTGTGGGTAAACAGGGGGGACAGTGACTGCCAACGATTTGAGGACATTTATTTTTAGTTTTTTTATTTAGCAGAAGCTTTCATTAAAAAAAAAAAAAAAAAAGACGTGCAAGTGGGAGAGCAGGATCGGCTGGTCCTGGAGCAATCAGGGGTTAAGGGCCTTGGTAAAGGGTCTAATGGTGTAATGACTCTGCCAACCACAGGATGTGAACCAGCAACCTTCTAATCTCCAGCAGATTCCCAACCCAATGAGCTGGCCCCATTTTATAACTTAATACACGTATATAAATATTAATGTAGTCATTAAGTGTTACAATAGCTCAAATTATTCATAGACTAATCCATGTATCCAATACAATACTTAGAATCATCCTTGTATTCCACACACACACACACACCTTTAGTGTCTTCTTGGCCCCCTCACTGTTGCTGATAATTATGGTATCTGGACCCCCCATAGAGCACAGGTTCTTCAGACGCCCCCCCCCATACACTGGGACAGTGGAGACGGCAAAATCCTGCCAGAGGAGCAAGAGTTTCAAGTGAAAATAGAGAATAATTCCTGGGGCCATCAGAAAACAGAGGGTGCTGTACAGGTTAGAGTGATCAATTACTATAAGATGCAGTGTTCCTGAGGAACAGACTCACTCTGAAGGTGTCCGCCAGGAACTCAGCTCCTCTGTGGTTGGTGTGGGAGGAGATTCCCACAAAAAACTCCTTGCCCGTGAAAAGCACGTCACTGCCCTCCAGCGTGGCCGCCTCTTCCCCCCCCATCTCCACGACAGTAAGGTTCAGCTCTGACAGAACACGTCTCACTGCCTCAGCCTGGTGGGGTGACACAGAGGAGTAGGTGTCATCAACATGGACATGAGGAAACACAGCAGGTGTGTTCAGATAAAACTCCAGGAAAAGTAAGTTCAGTCTAACCTTATGCTCAAAACACTCAAACATACAATATTAGTATCTCTGAAATCTATAAAATCATTTTAATACGACCAGTGTTGGGCATAGCAGGTCCAGAAACTACAAATCCAGGCCAAGATTTTGTTTCTACCAACCAGTTGAGCATAAGGAGTCACACTCACAGAAAACTCACCCAGCTGGCAGAAACAAAATCCTGGTCTGGATTTGTAGCTTCTGGACCTGAAATACCCAACACTTACTATGACCACATACTTGACTAAATAACGCGTTACTAAGTTATAACAAATAAAATGTGAAATAATGGTTTATTTTCCATTTGTGTAAATACAGCTACATAGATATGCTTCTTGTCCCATCCTTTTAAGACACACATACAGACCTGTGGTCCAGTACAGGGTATAAGGCTTTTTCTATGATGCCCTTACAGAAACTACTGAACACAGGAGTGCCTGTGTGACACGGGATGCAAGCGAGATGAAATGCAACTGAAGCCGATGTTTTGCTTTAAAACTGGGTAACTACTCGAAATCTCACGCAAACAAGTGATGGAAATATGATGAACATCCACCAGTCGGAACCACGGCTGCTCCTCAGTGATTCTTACTGAAACGAAGCCCAACCTCACCTCACTGCAGCGCTGCTGCTTCCAGGGCCGGGCGATGAGGGCTGTGTCGCCCTGGATCACAGCCACGTCCTCCATGCGCCAGCTCTCAGGCAGCTGCGAATCCGGCGGGATCTCGATCAGCTGGAGCCCCACCTTCTGCCTCAGCGCCCCCATCAGGACCCCAAACTGCCGCTGGGCCTTTGCCAGGTCCGTCTGAACGTTTCCGGTGTCACCCCCCTCCGCTGTCTGCCCAAAGGACTCGGGGAGGCCGCGGACCACGGCGTGTGTGAAGCAGCCGTAAGGACGGACACCCGCCATGATGTAAATTCCAGTTGTTCCTGAAGTGTGTGTGTGTGGTGTGTGTGTGGTGCTCCTCTCAGAGGTGAAACCTTTATCTTAGATAAGGCTGTCTCCAAGGAGGCCTGTGCGCAATCTTAAAATGTTTGCTTTTTGCTGCAGCTGGATGCTACACTGGATGGTTAACAGGAAAAATCCAGAGAAGTCTTGTCTAGGAGAGAGAGAGAGAAAAAAAAAGTTAGAATTCTTTTTAGCAGCTTGATTATACATATCCCTCCTGCATGAGTGTGTTTTACAAAGTATTAGTTAACAAAATATCCCTGGAAGGCAAAGATTAAACAGAATCAGAATTACAAAAATTATACATCTTGAGTTGTATTAACTGCACCGACATTCGGCTAAAGCGCTGGAATACACCCTGATGATGTACAACAGCAAAAACCACACACACCACATTTAAGCTGCAGAAACCACCGCTAATTGCAACCATGCAGCGACCACAAAATCACCAAACAGAAATCCCAAACACCCGATCCCCGTCCCTCAAACACTCAAAAAGCAAAACGCATAATCTTCACAGGCCACGTAAAACAGAACAAAAAGTCAATCTTTGTACATATTTAGGGCAAAAAACATCAGTTCTGCTGTTTAAATTTTTAGAAGGGCAACAAAACCATAAATAGTTAACTTGTACGTGAGGGTATATGGGGCTTTAGGAGAGATGATAGTATACCTCACATATGATAGTTCACTCTCCCCCATGGATTAACCGGTCACTCATGGCTTACATACTCATACTGACCGGGACAGAAAACAGCGTCGTTACTATAAACCATATTACACACCATTCACAGTTCGGATCTTCGCCCCTGCACCTGGAATGAAAGTAATTTTACTGCTAATAGTGGCACGACCGCCGTACTGCCACCCCGAAACGTGCAGGTTTGGCCTTTACCCGCAGAAGGATTTCCTATAAATGCCAAACTCTCTCATAACCGGGCTAGAGAGTTCATGCCCCCAAAAAATACTATTAAAAATCAAAACATAACTGAACCAAGTTCACTGTAAGAAATACTTTTCGTACAGCACAGTTTACTCGTGCCAGACTGTTTCGACCTGATGCTTAAGTAGGCTGTATGAATAGCACAGACTGAAGAATGAATTCATCCATCACATACGGCCTGCCATCTGCAGCAGACAATAAGACCGAAGACTTGCAAAAATGTACGCAGGCGGCAGCGTTAACTAGAACTGATGGTGCGTCTAACTATTTCAGACTAGCCGATTTCCCCTTAGTATAAGAATTGTTCGAAATCTTTTGCACCAATACCACTTTTATTAGCTGCATTTTCAAAGGATGCATTATGTTGTATCTTGTAACTGAGAACGTGTATATCAACGTCATTGTTAGTTTCATAGTAATTATCTGTGTTACATTTGTACA
This sequence comes from Mormyrus proboscirostris, assembly GCA_026779585.1. Classification (NCBI taxonomy): domain Eukaryota; kingdom Metazoa; phylum Chordata; class Actinopteri; order Osteoglossiformes; family Mormyridae; genus Mormyrus; species Mormyrus proboscirostris. The sequence continues at coordinate 296,050 of JAODKF010000051.1, read as the reverse complement.
AACAGGGGCGCTTTAAACTTTCAACTACACACGCGTCCGGGCAATTATAAACAGACTATTGCATGAGTATGCATTTATTTTTTAAAATGCATATCTAGTACGATTAAGGCACTGATTTCCCAGACAGACTCACTATCCATTAATGGAGTACATAGCAATTTTGTTGCCAAAGTTGACGCCCAACACCGAAACCTAATTCTCTCCGACATTATAGGAGTTCGATACCTTGTGGTTCTGGCCTGATAAGATCACTCCTTCTTCGTTTGTCTTCTTTTTGTGCGTCAGCGTTACAGAAAAATAAATTTCGCGTCTTGCCTGTGCGTTAGCGCCTGACACCGCACACCTACTCGCCGTTATATCCCCTCACTCCCAGCCTTTTCCTTCTGATTCACCCGGCATGCTCTCATCCTCTTTCCTCCCTTCCCCACCCCCCACCATACAACGATTTTTTAATCCCCAGAAATATCATAGCGTTATTGCTATAAGCAATACTGAAAAATGAATCCACTTACCTCGAAAATACAGCCCTGCAGACTAAATTCAATGTCAGTTGGCTTCATAAAACCTAGCTGACAAACTTACAGATTGATTGCAATGTATTTTCAAGCGTGGTTCTTATTGTAACTCTTTTATTTAAAATCATTTTCAAAATAATGCATTTCCCGTCCGATGGCCGTACAAAATAGAAGAAACAGTCTCGTGTAAACTGCAAAATATTAGAGGTATTATCTTTTTTTGTCTTCATCCATTGTTTCCAATATTACCACACCCCCGACTCGGTGCAAGTTCGCCAGCTCTTTGTACCCGCCCACCAATGTATAAACTTGGTCCTTTGCTTTATACAGAGTAACAGTACCCTTTTCCGTTTCGTGCCACGGAAAATATCAGTCGTGTCTTTACAATAAGTTTTTTTAATCATAAAATGAGGGAAAGGTTTCTCATTAAACTAAAAGGCTAAATTGCCTTCGCGAAATATGGGTCACATGGGATGACACATTCAGCTGTTCACGCAGTTTAATCTTGTGATAAGACGTGTGCTTCATTTCATTTTCTCTAAACGATTCGATCGTATGTTGTTTGTGATAATGTTTTGTATTGTCTGAGACAACATCGACTTAGTAAAAGTTTATTTCTTTGCTGTTTGGCTAATTCATTGTTTTATTTCTCTGATGCAACACAGTGTTTAACGTAAAATTACTCAAGTAAACCCTTCCTTTGATTATTTTTTATTTTTATGACGTAAATATTGGTTTGCTAATGCAGAAACAAGTGCGCCAGATGGCGAGCATTAGACCTATTCAATTTAGAGCCATAATACTCTATTCTCTCTAGCGGACATAATTAGTTATTGCAAGTTGCAATACTCAGCAGAAGCAGAAGGACAACTACGACTATATGCTCACAGTGGGCAGAAACTAAAAACGTTTAAGTGTAAGTAAGAAAGAAAAAGAAAAAAGTGACAACAGACGGGAAAATGTCGAAAAGACCGCATTACAATGCAATATCTGCTTTCCTCTCTTGACAAAGTAACACATAGTAACTTTTAAACCAAAACACTGAAAACGAAATATACGGTTACCGCAAAATGCACCTTAAAATGTGCAGTATTTTTCTGATACTACGCACATTGATGAATAGCCCATTACTTCATTTCTCTCTTCCCCTCAGTGTCGCACACTTCAATTACTTCGAGTTATGCACTGTTTTTGTGTGACTATTTGATGATCAGCTACAAAACCTCCTTGTCTCTCGCTCTCCTCTCTACGTGTCGATCTCCTCTTTGCAGTTTGTAATTTTGTTTAACCCCGACTAAGGTTTCTTTAACCCAATAAAAACACAAAACCGATTTTAAAAAATCATCAAAATATCGCATAGTTTAAGCATTGTTAGTATAGCTAGATCGTTAGTTCATATTTTTTTTAAAAAAACTAGGTACATTTTATGATTTACGTGCGGATATCCCAGAAAATATTTTTGTTATAATATTAATTGCATTTTTTAAATATAGTATTGCTATTGAAGCCATCCTTTCACTTGGGGGATCGGCCCTCTTCAATATGGCGTCTTCCCAGTCCACGACCTCACTGGCCTCTCCTGCACTTCCTGTTTCCTGTTAGCCGGCGGGGGACTGCATTGGCGTGGGAGCAAGTGCCGGGAGCAGGATACTATGAAGTAGGGTTGCCACTCTTCCCTTATGCCACGGAACGATCATGCTGCATCCCGTATTATATGGAACGAGGGTGGAAACGCTCCTGGGGACGTAAGTGAAGGGGGCGTGTGTTACGCTGATGACGTATCGGGCGGGACAGCGCTGCGGCTTGCCAGGATTTCGCTGTCAATCGTTTCGTCTTATTTGAGGTTTGCACTGGTCCCATTACAGCTTTCTGCATATATCGTCATAGTTTCTGATTCTGCATCTAACAACCCACACAGCAGAGAAATACACTTAATTAGAATTGCTCCTTGCAGCTGTATAAATGGGCTAACAGAAAGTATCTCTGCAGTAAAATAACAACTAAGTTTTACACAGTTCTGTGTTTTCAATGTAAGGTGCCCCCACCTCGCTCTGTATTAGAGGTCGACCTATATATCGGCCGGCCGATATATCGGGCCGATATTTAGCATTTTTTAATGTATCGGCATCGGCCGATATCCGAGTGCACTACGCCGATTTACAGACAGGCACGTCAGCGGGCAGCCCAGTGTTATTGTTGCTGTGGAACATGTGACCCATGCTGCTGAAGATTATTTTTCAGTATTTGAAGGCAACTGGGTTAGATAGAAGAATTTAGGGCCCTTTTTTGAGTTTGACTGTCTGGTTCACACTCCTTACCGGTTGGGGGCGGTAATGCACCAAATAATTGTTTGCCAGCCGCCATAAAAAAGCAAGAAGAAGAAGAAGACGACCCATGTTGCCTTGTGCAGGACCCCAGCCAGACGTTTTGGAAGAGTCCGGGGAGAAAACGGTAAGGCTAAAATGCTGATCTTTCCATGACCTGTTTGTTTAACTGGTTAACTGAGTCTTCCCCTGTCGTTTGCGAAGATTTTCTTAACTTTTTCTATTAATAAGATCTCTTTTGCTAGGTCCCTAATATCATCCCCAGCGTTGATTCATGACCCCTCTGTCTCGGTCCCTTGCTGTGCTGTTTTCGATGAGTTTGAGCCTATGACTTTGTTATTTTTACAGGAGATTGTTGGGCATTTGAAGCCCTCTGGTTCTCCTTATGATGCTGTTCCTCCCCGGCTGTTTAAAGAAGTGTTTCCTACTGTTGGCCCGGCTGTTCTTGCTCTTATTAACAGCAGTCTTTCTTCAGGTCTGGTACCTAAAACTTTTAAACATCCTGTTGTCCACCCTCTCATTAAAAAAACGGTTTTAGGTTCCACAGTTCTCGAACTACAGACCCATTTTGAAACTTCCCTTTCTTTCTAAAGTTATTGAGAAGATTGTGTACAGTCAATTAATTGCTTTTCTGGAAAAGCATAATATTTTAGAAGTTTTTCAATCTGGTTTTAAAACCTTGCACAGCACTGAGTCAGCTCTGTTAAAAGTGTTTAATGATATATTTTTAGCTACTGACT
>JAODKF010000051.1:277328-292371 GCA_026779585.1 Mormyrus proboscirostris | reverse complement strand
GGTGCAATATCTGCAGCAGGCTGGTGAGCTTGGGAGCTGAAGAAGGAGTTTGCTGCTAAAGAGATTCTGATGCTGCTGTTTTTATTATTTTTTAATTGTTTATGGATTGTATTGTTTTTATTTAAATTTACACAAGTCAGTATTTAATAAATGTTAAGTTGAGAAATTTTGTGTATCGTTTGATATTTTATCATGCAAATAGAGGGGAAAATGTCCAATTTTAGGCCAAAAAAATATCGGTATCATATATCGGCCATCGGCTGACCCTGACTCCTAAATATCGGCATCGGCTATTGGAAAAACCCATATCGGTCGACCTCTAATTCTATGAAGTCTGTTGATGGGCTGGGAGAGCATGAGGGGTCACGAGGTCGCTGGAAAGGGGTGTGTCTCGCTCATGATGTTTTTGTAAGAAGATGAAGGTCCAAGTCTTCAGAGTCCTGGTGCGCCCTGTCTTGCTGTATGGCTGTGAGACATGGCCGCTATCCATTGAGCTGAGATGAAGACCGGACTCCTTTGGTACTGTGGCTCTTTGGAGAGTCCTTGGGTACCGCTGGGTTGACTTGTCTTGAAGGAGCAGTTGCTCAGAAACTCCTGAATGAAGCACATTACCTGCAATGTTAGGGAGCGTCAGTTACCGCACTATGGCCATGTGGTGCGATTTCCCCAACCGGGATCACAAGGTGTTTCATTATGTCTTCAGTCCTGCTTCTAGGAGCCTGATATGAAGTGTGCAAGCAGTGCACTTCACACCTGCACTTAATGTTTCCCGTTCTTTCTGAAAGCCATCCTCCCATTTATGCGGCACTGCAGGATATTGTGTCGGTCATCCCTGGCATTAAAGTCGCTTCTGCCCGCTACCTGGCTGGTTTTTGGTCATTGCCAGTGTCTCCTGCTTCACCTTTTTCCACAACTTATTTGACTGATGCGGTGGGTGGGTGATCTCTGGCCTGCCTAGGGCATATTGCTGCTGATTGTTTACATGCAGGTAATTGGAGCAGTAATTGCTCACGCCAGTCACTGGGATGCCGGTGCCCCATCACCCAGAGCTCATCTCCATCTCCGCTGCAATGCCAGGTGAATGTTTATAACCCTGGTGAGTTCACTGCCCCTGCCTACTGCTATCTGGGATTATAGTTTAAGGGTAAAAATAAAATACTGTCTACTGAGCCCTGACCACTGCCTGCCTTTTATTGCTGTCTCTTCACCGTAATAAATGTGGTTTAAGGAACGCGTTTATGTTTTTCTTCAGGAATTTAAGCAAAAACATTGGTACCATATGTATGTGTGTGGTAGCGATATGCAGAGCGAATGTTTCATATTGAGAACTGATTCTAACCTTAAAATCCATCTTGTTTTTCCCCACCTGCTAATATAAAGTGGGAGTTGGAGCTGAAGTAGGCGTACTACCAGGCAGCGCTGCCCAAAATGGGAGAAATGGGAAGAACTTTCAGGGAACCCCCCCCCCCCCAGAAAGTAGAATCTAGGGAAATGGAACAATCCATCCACCACATACCATCTCTCCACCCGGCAAAATTTCCCGGTACATTTAGTCGAGCACCAAATATACATATTCGCCGCATCATAAAACCTAATGGTTGTGTCATTGTATTTTTTGAGTTGAATTAATTTTTTTCTCTTTCTTTCATGTGTTCCATCTCCTGTCATATGTTTCTGATCCGTCAATTAAAAAAAATACATTAAGACGACAACATAAATAAATGGACTGATGGAAAGGCGGATAAAGCAGAAATGTGACGCAGCAGAGGGGGGTGGGGAAGAACAGGATTACAGCAGAGTCTGTGTTGTCCTCTCCTGACAAAGGAACACAGGGACCTGCAGACCAGACAGTGAAAACAGTGTATGAATAACTCAAACATTTTGCACATCTCTGGCAACATGAATGAATCTTAAAATGTCCCTTTTTCTGATAATACACCACATTGATATATAACGTCAAAACTAGGCACCAGGCACCTTCACACAATGGGTGGCCCTTCCCCAGTACCCTCTGCAGCATTCTTCACAACATCAGCTGACCGTTCACCCAGCTCCCACCGTCCATCACAAGTCTCCGGGTCGTGTGACTGTGCTTCCTGTAATTCCTGTCCCATTCAAAAGAATCTGATCTTTTTTATAGACTTTAAATGCACCCCCTGATAATATGATCTGCTGTTGTTGCCTCTGGGGGTTTAAATACTGACACTGTTTTGTGAACAAAAGAAGTACTTTAAGGCTTACCGAAAATGTTCGCTTTCCAGCTGCTTATCAAATACAGGATCACGGAGGCAGGGGTTGGGGGGGGCGGTTGGAGCCTATCCCAGGCAGGACGGTTCAACAGCACAAGGCTGGGGAATGCAACGGGTACGAAGCCAGTACGTTTCTGAGCGAGAACAGAATCGCACACTTCGGGAAATTTCAAGATGTTTATTCCTTGAGCTGCAAGTCTTACACTGCGAGAGGCAACCAAACTGCACACACCGGGCCAGGGTGAAATTCGTACTGTCCAGCTTTGAGAAGCGCAACGAGAGTGCGACCCAACACTTTAGTACCCTGCCTTACACAGCATGGAGAAGGACCAAAAAATGCAGCATTTAGTCTGAGGATTAAGATTATTTCAATATTCCAGAAATGTCTCCTTGCTTTACTGGACCTGCACACATCAGTAGACTAATAGCTTACTTACAGGGTGGAATTCAATTTCAGCCTCATATGATCACAATCTTAATTCAGTTAGGAAGATTTGGGAGGGCGTCAGCTGAAGAGGACGGCTATGAACTAACACAGCTGTCCTGAGTGGAGAAGAGAAGAAACGCGGCTGAGAATAAAGATCACATCCTAATAGTTTGCTAAATGCGCTAAGAAAAGGAATCAGTTGTAAGAGAACCATCATGCTAACCAAGCAAAAGAGGAGTTTTTAAAAACCCAGTCAGGCGCAGTCCGCAGCTACCAAGACGAAGAGAAACAAACAGCCGCGATCCGAGTGAACAGACTCAACTGGACCACAGAGCAATAAACACTACAGGCTACACTAATCGAGAGAGAAATGCCTCTCCTGCTTATTCTCCTGCTTCTCCTGGGTCATGTCCCACCTGTGGGTATGTACACAGCTAACATCCCAGAGGGACTGTGAGTGGGTGAAGTGCTTCTGATTGATTTGTGCTCACATTGTGTTAATGCGACAGATAGAGAAGATTCACATCGAGTACCAGATGGTAAAATGAACGAGCCGGAATTAATTTCTTATTTCTTTTGTATAATTGTATGTATGTACCGCTCAATCGCATTCTCTTTCAATGCAGAATTGTTCAGATTAGATTACATGTACAATGTTTCTCAACCGTCCTCAGGGACCCTGAGACGGTCCACATTTTTGCTCTCTCCCTGCTCCTTGTCATACAGTCTACATTTTTACCACCAGGACCTGGGAGGGAGCAAAAACATGGACTGCCTGGGGGTCCCCAAGGACCAGTTTGAGAAACACTGAAGCACCTGATATTTGTCTAAATCAACATCTATGCGCATGTCTAAAGGTTGACATATGCATGTATATTTGCGTAATTCCTTCTTCAGACCCTCTCAGCTGTTACATCTGCATGTTTCCGACCATCACACCAGCTGACTGCCAGTTCACCCAGGACTGTGCCAAAGGACAGCATTGCCTGTCCAGCATGGCCATGGGCACACAAGGTGAGAACCCGGGGCACAGAGAGGGGCTTTCAGCCCAAGGTCAGGTGACCGGAGACATGGCAGCACCGAGGGCGCGCTGTGCAACTTGCAGGCTTGTGACAGAACCATGTAAAAGTTTAAAAATTAAGCGTTTTTTTCTACTGTGCCGATGTCACATGCACCATCAGGGGCCTTTCGTGTGGTGCTGTATGAGAAAGGCTGTGCCATCACCTCGCAGTGCGGCCTGTCTGGTGAGAAGTTCGCCTCGGGCCTCAACTTCACCTACACCAACGCTTGCTGTGAAACAGATCTGTGCAACGCCGACTCCGCCAGCAGCTGGACGCGGCCCCTGGCCCTCGCCGCCTTCGGCCCCCTCCTCACACTTGTCCTTGTGCTCCTTTAACATACCAGTGCCAGATACGAGTCTGAAAAAGCAAAGGCGTTGGACACCCTACTGGTGGGGGGGGGACAGCCGCAACCTCCCCCATTGAAGAAAATACATTACTGGCATTAATGGTTAACAAAAAAATTTACAAAATAATAAATAAAACTTGATAAGAAAAAGCTACTTTATATACAGTATAAAAATGATAATCAACACTCATATCAACCTAACATCAACTAACACTCTGCTGTGCTGTGAAGTTCTGATGAATAAATCTCAGAAAAATCAGTTTTGTGGTTTATTGAGTTAAAGAAACTTTAGTCAGGGTTAAACAAAGTCACACATTGCAAATGACATTCCAGTCTTTGAATCAAATTACAAATCAATTGTCATTGACTGCCAAGTTATTTTAAAGGTATGTGCAAATAGGGTGGACAGCGATCTTAAGAAATGATTCCTAGGTGCAAAAACACATAAGTAGAAGAAAAGGAAATGTGTGTTACGGTGAAGGAAATGATACAGGAAAATGTATATTGAAGCAGACTGACACTGTCTCAGCTGTCTGCAGGTACACAAAACGATGTCGTGGAAGGGTTAAAATCAGCCTGGCAGACAAGTTCCTAAAATGTACTGACCTTTACAATTTTTAAAAAATGTCTCTGAAAAGATAAGTTAGAAACCATCTGAAAGCATTGGGGTCTGGAATGTTGCTTTTTGAAGGGGGGGGGGGGGGTAAAAAAACAAACAGAAGGTTTAAATGGATGGATTAAGGAACCAGAATGTGGAATGGAATAAAAATGTATGTGCAAGAAAAGGCAAAAAAAGTCCTGAAGTTGTTCCTGCTCAAAAACAGCTAAACATTAAAAAATAACATTGAAATTATATACTTGGAAATTCTCCCTTAGTAGCTACCCATTTTATGAAAACAAAAAAACACTTCTAGGAGATTCTAGGATAGAATTGCCTAAATGAAACACTAAACATGCAGAAGCAGACTAACTACTGAACAGCCGATGAGGAGTTTGGCCCCTAGCAATCTATCAGTGATAAAATAAGGATTCTTGGAAATAATTTATAAACACTTTTCTAGATCAACAACCATTTGGCTGTTGATTTTCCGCATAAGTGAGAAATGTAACTCCATGAGGTCAAGAACAAGCTTCCTGCATGCAGAGGTATTGCGCAGCCTTGAAGGGTCACTCTACTTGGTGTGTGCTTGCCATATTGAAACACTGTTTCCCAATCATAATCATTACCGATTAAGAGGTTGGCTCCCCCTGCTGGTGACATTTATAGCTCTGAACCATGTCAAATATTTTTTTAAATTTAGCCTAAAATCAGCAGTGGCCAATCTTATCCCGAAAGGGCTGTTGTGTATGCAGGGTTTACTGTAGCTCCCTAATTAATTACTAATTAGAGGACTGATTGGCTGAGTCCTCACACCTGGGTTTGAACGGCTGACCTACAGGTTACCCCAAAAACCTGCATAACCACAGGCCCTTTGTGGATAAGATTGGCCACCCTTGGCTTAAATTCTCAAAAAGCACATGATACAGTATTATTAGAAGCTAAATATATATCACAACATCTCCATCATCAAGTTACTTCCAAAGTGAGAAAAAAAAACAAATATCGCACCAATATCTTAGAAATTAGAGTGCCAACTGCCTTATGTTAGACCACAAATGAACAGAAAGCAGTTCGGATAATCCATTACTGCACTTACAATTAAGAAAAGTGGAGGTATGCTGTGCATTAAAATCCATACGATATCCTACCTGCACCTTTCGTTAACACTTCGGGGGATTAACGTACCATGTTAATGACAGTGTCCTTCTGCACTAGTGAAGGGGAAGCAAAAAAGCCAAATCTTCAACACTTTCATAATTACGTCACAAGCTAATGGCAAACCAGAATCATTCAGTAACTTCAGCAGGAAATGAAACTAAAAAAAAAAAATTACTCCGCCTTCTCATTCAAGACTCAGCCATGATGCACAAGACTTTTGTCAAACTCTGCTTTGAAGAGTTTGCGCTGTATTGCAGGTACCTCACAGTGTCAGAGTGCAGCAGAGGATTGTCCATTAGAAACCACTGCTGTAGCCAGTAATACCAAATCACCTTTTCTAGGACCCAAAAGCAACAAAGTAGACATGAGGACTTATGTGCAGGAGATTATACAGCCATGGCAAGTGAAGCTTAATCAAGTGAAGTCACTAACAGCCAATGAGTAAGCAGGTCCATTTAAATCCACCACGCCCTGCTAACCCAAAACATAATTCTGTGGCATTAAGAAAAAAAAATGAATATAAATTGAATGCACTGACTACATGTCTGAAATGCATCCTGACCACATGCCCCCCCACCCCACCCTGTCCATGGCAGGTCAGGCCCCATGAAAGACAAGACCATAGATATTACAATGAATGCGGATCAGCAAAGACAGGTCACAGTAAAAAGCCTGCATCAGACGCCAAAAGCATAGGGGTCTAACTCAGCATGCGTGTGCATTTGTGCGCGACCGAGTTTGAAATCATGGAATAAATAGAAGTGGAGCGATAGCAAATCACAAAACTATTTTCAACATACCCTTAAGATTCTCTGCTTCATTTTTTTACGTGGTGCTCGTGTTTGCATGTGTGTGTTTTTGTTGTGCACACAAATGCTGATGCAGAACCTATTTGAGCGCTTTAGCCACTGAGATGTATGCGGAGTGGATCTCGCTGTCGCTGGGACAGGTGGAAGAGAACTCCTCCCTAGCGTATGCAGCATCCAGGTACCTCCAGAGGGACGCGAGAGAACGAGGGATGGAGAATCCCCGGTACTTCAGACAGACCACCTGAAGGGGATACAGGGAGCGGTCAGAAGGGAAGCCATGTCTTCACAAAGAGGTCTTGACGAAGTAAACGAAGCCCACTACCTTGACAATGTGCAGCTTGGGCAGCAGGTTACAATCAGCCAGCGTCAGCTCCTGCCCATCCAGAAACGGCCGGTTGGAGGTGGAGGTCTCCTCCGCGCTGTTCTCATCAACCTCATCAGGCAGAGGGCAGCTAAGGTAGTCATCCAGCTTCTTCAGAGCCTTCAAGAGCCCCTTCTCCAAATCTGAGAGAAAACAGAAACGGTCAGAGAAACAAGACGAACCACGGCTGAGTGACGCTGCCACAGGAAACCTAGCGACACTCTTCCTCTAACTTTTCAATAATTTATTGAACGGGGTTCACGGAAACGCCCTCCGCTAGCTTACTGTCATTCATCTGTGGGTTGGAGTTCTTGATGTAGGCTGAGAACTTGGAGAAGACGTCCATGCCGGCCGTGTTGGATTCCGGGTTCCGAGCCGCCAGTCGGGGGTATCTGCCGGGGGATTCGTACAGCATTGGCACGACAGTCACTCTACAAAAGGCAAACACCACAGGGGACCAGCAAAGGGAAAGATGGGGGGGGGGGGTGAATCACGGACATAATTACTTAGGGGGGCAGAGATTCTCCTCCAGGAACTCCTCTATCTTATTTGTGTCCGTCTTCACCTCACTGCCATACAGCAAGAAGGGGGGCTGAGCGCCAGGGGCCAGATCCTTCAAAATATCTGGTTTTCTGGAAACGACAGACACAGGTCAGACTCTTACAAGCAAATCGCTTCAATGGTAAAACTTTTCCACCTGATTTTAATGACTTTCTAAAAGAAAACTTCAGTTGGTGGACAGGATGTTAAACAAAGGTAAACAAAGTCACGAGTACATGACACTGCTGCCCATAAGTCGTAAAAAAGTGGCTCCACCAGTCACAGGAAATACTGCCCCAGTGTCACCCAGCTATATTTTGCACGTAGGCCTACCTTAAGTTATTATACTGTTATTAGATATACTCTGCTAAATTAGCTTCTTTTGGTTCTCATGTAGGAAAGCAAATCGAATCCTTCGGTGTAGGCCTGTCTATTGAGACATATACGCCTTTTTTTTATACCTAAAACCGCAAAGCAAGGTAGCTAGAAGATACAGACCTCTTCATGTCCACCGTGGTAACGTTGAAGGTGACGCCCTTCAGCCACAGCACCATGAAGAGCCGCTGCGAAAATGGGCAGTTGCCGATGCTCTGGCCATCGCAGCCCGCCTGAAATGTGACCGCAGGGAAACTCGGGTTACATGACACCGTAAGCACGGAGGCAGGTGTGGATCTGCTTAATACCTCAAATCACACCACTCACTCCGACTGCTGAGTCTCATTCTTCTAAATTCAAACCGGAATGCTGGATTGCCTATTGAGTCATCACTCAGCAGCCTTTGTCAACTTGCTTAAATTACCCACCGGCGCTTCTCTGCATTTAATATTCAACCACATAAGAGATTGAGAACAACTTCAGCATGGTTGCCAACTTTGTTCAGCTGAACGGAGTGAGGATTTCAATTTGAGAGAGGTCTACACACACGCACGCATATACATGTTTCATTACCGTATATTTAGTCCATAGGATTTGCAAACTAACCCAACGCTTCTGATGTCGCTAGTTTTAGATTTATAATGTAATATAGATTTGCCGTAAGATTTCTTGCGTGAGCACGAGTCAGAAATCCTGAGTGTCGCGATAGGTGCAGGACAGTTAGAAACCCTGGTGCAGTGACTTGAGAATAAAGTAAAAGTACTTCCAAAGACAGTTTTAATAACAGCAAAACAACAGGCAGTTTTCGTTTGTTAAGAAAGAAAAAAGTTGGCACTATGAAGACACACAGTCGACATAACGGTTCGCGCAATGGCCGGCTGCCCGTCGGGGGCAGCGGGCGCAGGAGCACGCAGCGCCGGGCGAGACCCTCCTGTCCGCTAATCAGCCCAGCCAGCGGCATAACATCGCACTAAATGAAAGGTGAATGTCAAAAGCGCACTCGTTTGCTTTATAAGCGCTCTGCCCCTATAGCTCAGTTTTCGGCCCCCAGTCTCGGCGACAGCAGGTGGTTAGAAAAGCAGATTGAAGCACAGGAAACAGGGGAGGAGGGGGGGCGTTTCTAAATTAATAACAGCACCTTTCATACAAAAAAGGAGGGAAATTGGTTACAGTTTCCCATACAGAGCTGTCCTTATGATAGCCCGTTTAAGGAAAAAGAATGTATAGGAATGGCCACTGTTTCCCCCAACGCCCTAAGCTAGCTAAGCTGCTAAAAATAGCCAGGAGGCCTTTCAGTGCCCAGGAAAGCCGCCGTTTGATTTCCCGTAGACGCCATCAGATCGGGCAGCGCACATTTTCTATGATATTTAAGCTTTTCTGTGATCTAACCGAGCAGAAAAATCGGCGCTTGCACTGGCGGATCCCGCCCTGGCGAAGTTCCGCCGCGCCAGCGATAAGCTATCAGGGCGCTCAGACCTCAATTAACGGCGGCAAACTCCGTGATTAATAACTAACCGAGTGTTACTAATGGCGCTGATGCGGGCCTGACGGGATTTCACGGCCTCCGTCGCCGGCAGGCATTACAGGGTGTCATTTCCACAGGTCTTACCTTGACGAAAAGTTCAACTTGCGGCTGGGTTTCGTCACTCATCCTCACTTTAAGTCTTTTTTAATAATAAAAAATAGGGTCAGTCACAGGCTGCACAGAGAGTTTAAGTATATACATGTCTAAAACGTCTGCTGGAATATTTATTGGTCGGTTTTATTAATTGAGTAGTAATGAAAACCTTACCGTAATAAACTGCTCTTCCGCTATGTCGACGTGCAGCCGGCGTTTTTTTTTTTTTTTTTAATCCAGTAACTTTGACAAGCAATTGGGACACGGTCTGTGGCTCAAAATAAGTGTGAGACCGATTAAACTACAGTAACTGGATGATTTTAGATCAATCTTGTGAAAAGTGCCCGTGGTTGCCCCCACAGTGAAACTTGCAGCACACGCCTAAAGCAGATCTCCCTCCCTCAGTCCGTCCCCCACTTCCTGATGGTGCGAGGCGAAGCTCCGCCACGGCCGACCGACCGACATGTCCGTGAGAGCGAAAAAAAAGCAAAGAAACAAGACAAACAAACGAGAGGGAGGAAAGGGTACAGAGAATTAACTGAAACAGGCAAAACGGGGGATTCAGTTCTTTGGTTCGCCTTTTGAAGAGAATGCCTGCAAGGCGGAATTAAGCAACAAGTTGCGCTCTGCTTGCACAAACCTCTTCGTGCAACTTTCTTGTACGCGAGGTTAAGCCTCGCTGCAAAAACACTCAGGCGATATAAACTCAAATGTGCTATATATTTTTATAGTACATGTTTAATGTTTAAACTGTGGCAAAAAAGTGTTCATTCTTTGTTTATAGAATCTCCGTTTAAGTTAAATTAATACATTTAGATTTATTTACAGGGATTTATAGTTTTTAGTTCTTATTTTGTTCCTTAACTGCAACTTTTATCCAAAATTCATTGAAAATGGAACGGTTGATATGTGAGCAGTTGCAGTCTGTAAGCTGGCCCTTGTATATGAATAGGTGTGTGTAAGCGTCTCCAGAGATCTGGGGTCTCCGCCAGGATTTCCTCTGCCGGGTGTCCTGTTGTCTCTCAGAGAGGTTCCAGGATCATTGTGACCTTGTAGATGATAGATGGTTGTGGAAGTGGATGACATGGGAAGGTGCCTTCCAGAAGCGCCAGAGTAGGCTGCACATCCTTTACCACCACAGCAAAAACCTGATAGTCAACAGGTGGATGCCAGAAATAATGTTTACCTCATTAAAATAACAGCTTAGCAGAAGTGCTCCCATACAGCTCTGGAAAAAATTAAGAGACCACTCCATATTTAAAAAAAATCTGCATTATTAAATCCTGGTTTAATTCTGGCTCTGCTGGAAGAAGGTTATACCAGTTATACCAGAGATGACTGTCAACTTATCAGATGGTACCTCATAAATCAGAGGATGACCTTCAAAAGAAATGGGAAAGTGCTATACACCCACAATCACACACCATGGCCAATTTAAAGACACCAGGCACATATTTTTGAATTGTTGGAGAAAACCCGCTCAGTGCAGGAAAGCATATCAACTCCAAACTCAGAGCCATAAAACAGATGGTCATGCAGATAATAACTCTCACAATGTTTAACAACGACCTGGATCCTCCTTTTAAAGCAGGGTCTGAGCTCTTGGAATGTGTGTTACTTTGAGTGAGAGAAAAACTTTCAACATAACCAACGTTATGTTGATATGTATATGACTATATATATATAAATATATATGTATTTATATATATTTTACCCAGGCATACAGCTGGATATTTTCATAAGCAATTCTTGCTAAGTGATTTGCCTAATATGTGTGTCTGTGTACATGTGAATGTTTGTGTATGAGTGTGTGTGTGTTTGTGTGAGAGAGAGAGAGAGAGAGGGGAGGAGACTCTGTGTGTGTGTGCGCGTGTGTGTGTTTGTGAGAGAGAGGGGTATGTGTGTGTGTGTACTTTGGCGGCTGCAGGGCACACCCACTGCACGTCTCCCCTTTTAAAAATTGCCGCACACTGCCGCTACTGACTCAGTCCTCCCAGGGAACAGAAGCACGCACTGTGTCCCTCGTACTCTCCTCAGCGACCCTTCGGCTTGCGCCATGGTGCTGGAGGATAGAGAAGCTGGAGCTGGTCCAGGTACCGGACAACCTGCACGGCAGCTTCTACGTGGGGGATGCTTAACTGGCACTGAACAGACATCTGTCTTGTTAATTTTACCGGGGGGGAAGTTGGCTTGAACTTGGTTCATGTTTGTTGTTATATTAGAATTTCACTTGATGCTTATGACAGTTCTTGCCCTGGCAACATGATCGCACTGGAATGTTGATGTTCATGTGCTTCGTTTGACGTCCAGCCTGGCATTCATTACACACAGTACCAAGTTACCGGAAAGTGATATTTTATAGGCAAGCGTGAAACATTGCAGACCTGCAGAGTACAATGGCTACTCCTGCATGTAAGATTATAGACACACATAAATTTCACTTCCTTCTTCTTCATACCTAGTGGGTGTTTTTGCAGTGCCCACAAGCTGCTCTTTCATGCAGCACTTCATGCAAGGTCCAAAGCATGACCGGCTTTGAGTAACACAGGAGTGAAATGTTGCACCAAGCAGCATATTATCAGAGAACGGTAGAGCAGATGGCCTATACCATTATGGTGTGATAGAAGCAGTGCTTCTCAGCCTGGTCCTTGGAGACCCTCAGATGGTCCATGTTTTTGCTCCCTCCCAGCTCCCTGCCAGACAGTCCACATTTTTGGAAAATGTTTTGGAAAATTCCCCGCCAAATCAGAAGTCAGAGGCCGCTGGTGCAGACGCAGATTCAATCTTTATTGCAACAATGAAGTTACAACCAAGGCTGGACACTTAAAGTGTAACCAATACTGTTTTACACCAATTTTTATACATTTTCTCATTGTGTAACAATACCTCACCACTTAAGCATCTTCATTCCCTCAACCATTCACCATCGTTGTTTTCTCCCTTGATCCACAGCCCTATATGATAAGTTTGTCAATCATCTCTTTTACTGTTTGGTCCCTCAGCTGAACATAAGGGTGACGTGACCAACTCTGCTCAGTTTTTTAATGCCCAACCATGAACCTTTGGTGAGCTCAGGCGAATCCCTTCCTTCAGTAGCAGACCTTGGTAGCTTCTGCTTGTTGTAGATTCACTGGCCGGGTGGTTAACAAGATATTTGTCCTTCTACATAGTAATAAGATGCAGCACTAATAAAGTACCTATTCATGCACTAAAGGCTAACAAAATGGCTAACAGATACAGAAGCTTCTAAGCCAACACTAGGTGCTCATTCATGCTTGTTTTTCGTTACATTGTGCACAGCAGTAATTGGTTTGCACTCTCTAAAGATTACAAGGTCACTCTCTACACGGTTTACATCAGCTTCTTAAAAGAGTCCAAACGATTACATTCCCTATGTGTCATGAAATGCTAAATAATATTCCATACAATAACTAGATCAAAAGTCAGTTTCACTGTTGCCAAACTATACTTACTACAACATTGTTTCAGAAGTGTCACCAGTGTTAAAATAACAGACTGCCCCGCCCCATTTTCCTCAAGTTAAAATTCCCTCAAAATAGCACTTTACTAAATTGGTCACATTTCATAAAAATCGATTAAACAATAAAGGTCAAGGTGAATAAATGCCTAAAACATTTTCAGGCTGTGGTTCACTGAAACGATGCGTGAGTGACCCTGATACAGCTGCAAGAAAAAGTATGTGAACCCTTAGGAATTACAGTGACGTCCGCATTGATTGCTAATAAAATGTGGACTGATCTTCATCTAATAGACAAATACAATCAAGCTGAATTAATAACACAAACAGTTGCACTTTTCATGTCCTTATTGAGTAAACATCGTTAGCGCAGGAAAAAATTAACCTCTGTGTTAATGACTTCTCCAAAAGCTAATTGGCAAAAAGTTTATCAATAAAGCAGATGAGATTGGATCCTGTGACAAATTTTAATAAATCTAAAAAAAAAAAATACATAGGGTTAATTCCTTGTGTGTTGTTTCATAAGAAGCCTTTGTAATATCATTCATACAATCAAATCAGTTAAGGAGACCCTAATGAATAGTTACTGCAATGTTGTGGTGTGTTTCGTAAGTTATTTCTACTCTGATATAGAAATATACTAGGTTTAACCAACCTGCATTTTGTTTGGGGAAAGGGTGGAGTGTTTTGGTGTTTGTGTCATTTGGGAGGAGAACCTAGAACCAGTCCACAATGTGAGATGAGGTAGTGTATCTGTGTGGCCCCACCCACACCAGTGTGACTCCACTTACTCCTGTGTGACCCCGCCCACACGTGGGGGGGGCCGCCCACATGAGCGTGACCCCCACCTACACCCGTGTGCCCAGGTAAGGAATGCACCCAGGATGAGAGCTCTGCGGCAGCCATCTTCACCGTGCAGATGGACGACTACCTGGGAGGCAAACCGGTCCAGTACCGAGAGCTGCAGGGCTTTGAGTCCACCGCCTTCACCAGCTACTTCAAGTACGTCATGTTGAAAATGGCTCTCTGTACCAGTCAGCACAAAAGCAGCTTAGATGCAGCGATCTGCTCCTATTTTGTAAATTTCTAAACAACTACTGCATCAGCTAGAATGTGTCATTAATAAATCCATAACCAGAAGGCTTCCAGTGCTTCGCAGCTGGAGTGTGTCACCAATATGTCCACAACCACAAGGCCTCCGGTGCTTCACAGCTGAAAAGGTCATTTCAGCTGTTCATTGTTGTTTCTTTGGCCTTTGGTGTTAGTGTTTCACTCCATTTTTCCAAAATCGGGGCTATAGGAGGGGCGTGGATACCCTGGCGGATTCGGGGGGGGGGGGGGGCAGCACTTGACAGTGGCCCTTGATTAAATAAGGTGACGTGAAACTTGGTGGGTGGCCCAGATCTCTAGGCCCGCCCTGCCCACACGACAGGGGATGACGAGTTTTTATTAATATATTGAATAATGTGTGTGAGAGCAGCAGAATAGTAATTATTTATTGTGTGCCGATGGCTATATACACCATAAAACACAAAGGAGACAGAAGAACTTATTCTAGTATTCTTCATAACGAAGGCATTAAGGGTTCTAATCACACAAGAATTTTATCAATTAATTGGGTGTAACTGTATATATGTATTACAGACATGTAAAAACATGTAACATACTTGAAGTTCTTGTTTTCTAGCTACTGCTGTGCAGTGGAAAATTATAAAATCCATAGAATAGTTGTACATCACAATATCCAGTAGATGGCACTAGCATCCATCTATGTTTCAATCACGTAGGTTTTAATATGGAGTCGGCTCACCCTTTGCAGCTATGACAGCTTCAGCTCTTCTGGGAAGGCTGTCCACAAGGTTTAGGAGTGTGTTTATGGGAATTTTTGACCATTTTTCCAGGAGAGCATTTGTGTGGTCTCCACTCTAATTCATCCCAAAGGTGTTGAGGTCGGGGCTCTGTGCAGGCCAGTTAAGTTTCTCCACACCAGACTTGATCATCCATGTCCTTATGGACCTTG
>JAODKF010000051.1:257872-273820 GCA_026779585.1 Mormyrus proboscirostris | reverse complement strand
ATTATGTTATAAACTATTATCCTTGGAGAGCTAACATAGAAGGCAGTGAGAAAATTATGCAAGCCCTGACAAAATCATATAATATTCATATCTTCCAAGACAACAAACCTTGCAGTTTCAATATTTTAGCCAACAAGCCACTAAGCAGCAGAAACTCATTCAGACATCACATAAAATATTTTCTTCACTTTAAAAAAGTACACTTTAATCAAAAATTTTTTATACAGTGGCCAGAATGAGGCACATAAAGATGGATGTTCTCTTAATGGTAAAAAGCTTGTCAAGGTCAGTAGGAGTGGCAGACATCTATTTGGTAAAAATAAGAATTAGAAAGTAACATCTCCAAAAACATGTGCTAATAATATACCCATTAAAGCAAGAATAGCTTATCCAAATGTATACTTCTTAACTTTTATTTAACTTTACATATTTTCAACATTTAATATCCGTTTGTCTATATAGTGCACAGAATAAGAGTCAAAATGGAAGACTTCTAGATGCACAGTAAAAAAAAAAAACTAAACAAAAGAAAGATTCTTTTGTGTCATGATCCGCCCCGTCCGATCCTCCTGTGTGCCACGCCCACCTCGTTACCTTGTGTTCCTGCCCCAATTGTGATCTCCTGTGTCCTGTTAATCCCTGCTTAGCTTGTGTATTTAGTCCGCGTCTTTCCCCAGTGTGTCAGATCAGTCATTGTAGTGTTACCGATGTTTGTGCCTGTCTGCCTTGCGTTCCAAATAAACCCCGTTTCTCTGACCGGCCGGCTCTGCTCGCCTCCTTGCCTGCTCGCACGCCCACGGAACGTGACACTTTTGGTTGTTCACTCAACATTGTTATATGGAATTAGATAAATCATCAAAGCCCTATATATTAACTTAATGGTGCCTTTGTAGTTTCAAGGTAACCATTTTCTTGCACTCTGTAGACAAACAGACAATTTCTTTATTAAAATATCCTAATTTGTAGTCAAACGAGTCCTATAAGTATGACAAAACATATTTGATTGAACCATTCCTACACATTTGTTCATAGTATGAACTAATAATAATGTATGGTAAGAACTAATAACAATGTATATAAAGAAAAACTTTCTTGAAGAATAAGCCCGTCTTGATTCTCTGCAGTAAGCCGTTAGGAGTTTAACAATGAGATGGGCTGAATCAATGGCTTCCTCCTTGGAAAGAACTGCCTTACCTTCTGAGTTAGTTAGCCTGGTTTTAAAAAACTCTGCAATGCTCCTCCCACACTCTTCGACAGAAAGTTCAAATGCACCTAAGACGTTGATCTCAGTCAGAAGCTCAAAATGTGTAAATAGGCCTTTCTGAAGAAAAAGGTATGGCCACTTTTTCATTGCCTCTGCAACAGAAGGTGCTGGAATGCTATTTGACTTTGTTGCAGGCAGAAAGTTGTCTCCATCAATTGTACTGTATTACTCTAGCTTTCTTGCCACCCTTTGTTCCTTCGCGAGAGTAGATATCCTCCAGCTTTTGACGTTTATTCTCAACTGAGTCATCCATTTCCTCTAAAGGAAGATCAGGCTGTACACTGTACACTGTACACAACCATATGTGTCGATTGGTCCTCTTTTAACACCATGGACTGACGACTGGTGCTGTCGGAAGCTGGTGGTCCGACTGAGGTTCTCAACTCTTGTCTTGACCTGGGCCAAAAGTGAACTGTATCCTCCCCTATAATTTGTCCACCATGAAGCTGGTCTGCAAAGCTCTGGGGATATTGATTGACATTTTTTTTACAAATGGTAAGACATTGTGCACATGTTGGGGTTGTCTCAAATTTTTTCATTTCATCTGCAAGCACCCTAACCATTTGTCGTCTTGCTGCTGGTGAAGGCTTTTTTCCAGAGGAAATAGCAGACTGAGTTTCTGCAGACATGAGATGCCATGGTACTTTGAAGGTGTCTGGCCATGATTTCCTTATATAGGATGTAGACGGCCTACTGCATTCAAGATTGATGGATTCTCCGTCAGTAGAAACAGACAAATTAGAAGAGCATGGCAATGGTGAGGAGCTCCCAGCTGACAAGGAAGGAGTGTTCTCCATGATGGCGAGATCCAAAGTGACAGTTTCCCTCTCTATAAACCACCAAAATATTGAACAGGCAGTTAAAATTCACCCCACTTGATCTGTACAGACACAACTTCAATTAAGCATAATAAAATATATACATCATCACTGTCTCGCCCGGCTCTCCTGTCTCGCCCGGCTTGCCCATCCAGCCGGACCAGCCCTGCTCGCCCGTCAAGCCGGACCAGCCCGTCTCTCCAGGCTGCCTGACCAGCCCTGCTCGTCTGACCAGCCCGTCCAGCCCTGCTCGTCTGACCAGCCCGTCCAGCCCGCGCCGCCTGCTGCTGCGACGGCCACGCCTGCAGCCTCAACAGAGACTCCGGGCTAGAACCCTGTCCTCGAGGAGGTCCTGGCTCCATTCTCCTCCTCTGAGGAGGAGCTGGACTGGGACCCCTCGGGGACCTCCCTCTGGACTCCCACTCCCTTGCCCTCCTGGGACCAACGCCCTGTGGGACCCCGCCTGTCAGTGTCTCGTAAGGGACGGGGCCATAGGCGTCGAGCCCGGTTCCCACCCGCGCTGCCCCCTTGCTCACCCTTGCTTGCTTTGGTGGGGGCTCCGGGGTCTCCTGCGGGTCCTCGGGGTCGACGGTCGCGTCCAGGTCCCCCCCCGGTGCCTCGGTGCTGGTCCTCGGGCCCGCCTCCGGCTCCATGTCGGCCGCCTCCATGTCCCCCTGCTCCACCTGGGCATTCGACGGCCCCTTTCTGGGCTCTGGCTGCGCCGTTGCCAGCTGTGGCTTTCCCCTCCTGCTCGCCTGCGCCGCTGGTCCCTCCTGCTCCCTCCTGCTCCCTCCGTGTCCCCTCCATTGTTCCCTCGATCCGTTCCCTTGACCCCTGTGGTGTCCCCTCCTGCTCCTGCCTCCCTCTCGCCTGTGGCCTCTTCGGCCGCCGCCCATCTGGACTCCCTCGGGCTCCCTTTTGTCCCCGGTCATGTCTGGTCTCCCCTGTCTGCTTCTCCTCCTTTCGTCCCGCCTGTGTCAGTTCCTCGTCCCGCTGTTCCTCCTCCGTTCACTCCCGGCCCTTTTGTTCCGCCTGCTTGTATTCCCCCTGTGTCTCCCTTCTTGATCTGTTTGTTCGCGTTCCCTGTTTTGTGTCAGGTCCTGTCCTTCTTCTGGTCCCTTTTCCTGTTCAGTGTCTCTGTTTTGTTCCCGGTTCCCCGTTGATGGTTTTTGGTTTTTTCTTCCATGTCTCGCCCTCATCTCGTTTGTCGCCTCCCCTCGGGCGTGCCCAGTGTGCGTGCCTTTGGGGGGGGTTATGTCACGCCCAGCTCTGTCCGATCCTTCTGTGTGCCACGCCCACCTTGTTACCTCGTGTGATTCCCTGATTGTTCTCACCCGTTGCTTGTTACTGCCAGCTCGTCCTGTGTATTTAGTCCGCGTCTGAGATCAGTTGTCAGATCCGTCATTGTATTGTTGCCAGATGTTCATGCCTGTCTGCCCTTTGTCAACATTAAACCCCGTGTTCCCCATTTACCCTGCGACTCTTGCCTCCTTAACTGCTCGCCTGCATCACAAACCGTGACAATCACATATTGTTTAAATGGTCAGTTTGTTCTTTGTTTTTACTAATGTAGGCATCATTTGAAACTATTTGTATTGTTCATTTTACTACTGTAGGGAGCAAGCAAATTAAATTGTTGAACAGGAAATTAAAACCCCATCCATCAAAAAAGTAATCCACATGACTTTGGTTAATAAAGGAGTATAGCTCATTCAGTGAATGCCATGTTGCATATAAATGTATATAAAAAATAAACTGTAGCACAGTAGGTTTAAAATGGTGGCATGTGGAATGTCACAACACACCCATCCATCCATCTATCCATTATCTATACCACTTTATCCATTTCGGGTCGCGGGGAAGCTGGAGCCAATCCCAGCATCTTCAGGCGAAAGGCAGGGTTCACCCTGGGCAGGTCACCAGTCCACCACAGTGTCACAACACACTCAGGAACAAATTATATTCATAAATACTGACATGTCGCCATTCTCAAACTTAATTTCTTGCATGTCTGCTTCTGTATATGTATAGATTTCTGTGTTATTATCTCTAAATTAGCTCACAATATTATTATATTATTAGGTTTGCTCACAAATGCATCGTTTAACTTTGGAAGAACTTCATTAGTCATATGGATTACTTCTATTATGACTGTGTCATGACCTGCTCGTCCGATCCTCGTGTGTGCCACGCCCCCTCATCAGCCCCGTGTGGAATCCCCGTGTTCATCAGCTGTTTTGAGTTGTCCTGTTTAGTTTCATGTATTTAAGTCCGCGTTTCTGTTTGTTTCCCCAGTCCGGTCATTGATGTGCGTCCTGGTGTGTTCTGTGCGTCTCACAATAAATCCGTATACCCTGGATCTGCGGATTCCTGCCTCGTCCCTCACCATATCGTGACAGAATGACCAGATTCCACAAGAAGACACCTCACCACACGGAGGAGGAATACCTCCTTCTTACGGATGAGGTGATCTATTGGCTCCAGCAGCCCGAGGTCCAGGAAGATCCCCTGCTGGCCGCACCACCCGAGGTGCCTGCCGAGGCGCCCCCTGCTGGCCGCACCGCCCAAGGCGCCTGCCGAGGCGCCCCCTGCTGGCCACACGCCTGAGGTGCCACTACGAGGCAAACCCTCGATCAGCACGGTTTTGAACATAATCTTTGTATGACGGCACTGTATGAAATGTGGCCCTGGAATGTGAACCTTGCTGAAATGTTTTTATCTATTTCAGTATCGGCAGAAGTATGTGCTTCCCTTGACATTCTCCACAAACCTACCTATGCTATGTGAGCCTAAATTGTCACTGGCTATCGCTCACAAAATTGCTTAAATGTTCAGTCCATCAGGAAAACATACACCTGTAGTCTTTTAGGTCGTCGACTAAGCACCTCATGACCAATTTTTCACTAAAGTATTTGAAGTCTTGTTCCCTACAGAGAAACACCAATTGTATTTGATCAGTGCTTGATCTGTTATAAGGACACATACTGTATCTGCTAATGTAAGGTACATAGCAAGTATTTTATATTTTTTCTTGCCAGACCCTAAAGGGTTCACATCTTCAAAAGAGTCTTGATAAGATCAAGGCAGATTTATCTATTTTATGCACGTTTGCAGTTACATTTTCACCATCCCACACATCTTTTAAAATGTCCTTCAATGGGACTGTGCACATCTCTGTACTGTTCCCTTACAGACTTGCAGTTAAGAAGAGATTCAATTGTTTGTTTAACCGGTATGTACTGTGCAAAACACTCTTTTCCCACTTCATTCTGTCCTAGACGAATAGGCACCGGCTCAGCATCATGGGAACTGTTCTTGAAAAATGATTTTCTTTGCTGATCTGAAGATATGACTGTTACACGACATAAAAAGATCTTCAGCTGTAAGATCGTCAAGAACCATTTTTATCATTGCCTCTGGAACGTCAAGTGAAACTAACTTTTGCTGAAGTTTGAAAAGCATATGAGACAGGTTGATTTCATAGATTGACTGAATATCTTCAATGACTGTCTGAATTACTGAGGCTGGAAGCAATAATTTTGTTTGCAGTTTCAAATAAAACAGAGCAATAATCCTTAAAAACAATGTCTCATCAACATTTTCAGGACTTACATCTGGTTCCTTCATCAGTCTGTGTATCAGACTGAAAATTATCCTCCTGAATCTGGGAGCAGCTGGCTTCAGGTGTCTTGATTGATTGTCTTGTGTCTTCTTTATGTTTTCTAGACAAATGAGAGGTAAATGTTGATATAGCAGCAAACATTTTACCACACTGCATAAAAGGGCATGTGGTTCTTCGACCCTCTTTAATGTGCATTTTGATATGAGAAATAAAGTCAGTTAAACTAGAACTTTTGGCACCACACAAATCAACATGACATTCCGATGAATGTGTAGTGCACATTGTGGTTTCTGGCATATCTTTTATGGTGTCTGTATACTATGGGTTGCCGTTTGTAAAAGTACTAAACATTTTTCTACTTGTCACTTTTTCAACATTTAGTGCAATTGTCTGACATTTAGCTAGACGTGAATGGTGTTGTGGATCGTCAGATTTTTTGCTGTGTAGATTATTTTCAAAATGAACAATGAACAATTTTGAAAATAATGCACGTGAGATTTCAAGCCTGCGTGTTTTTGAAACTTTCTATTACACTTACGTATGCAGCAACGGAATACACTCTTTGAGACAAGACTATATATGTATTCTCATGTTTCACATAAATCGCATTCTCCCTGCAGTAATGACTAGGGTTAGAGTTAGGGCTATCGATTAGCACTACGGTAGCCTAACTCGACAAAGTAGCTCAACTCGTTCCAGAGCAGCGACCAATCAGTCATTTAGAGACAGGCATGCATTCTACGGCAGGGATGCCATTTTCGGCATAACACCGGCACCTCAAATACCTGCATATTCAAAGAATTACTTGCCGTTCAAGATATTCAAGACTGAGTGGGAGGGGGAAGTACACAATGACATCATGCGGTATGTTGCCGCTACAGTAAGAAGTTGTTTGTTTAAATGGATGATTAGTCATGGGTGATATGAAATTGTGAAATGTCAGCCCCTCCCCCACCAAATTAGTAATAGTAAACAACCATTACATTCGAAAATAGTCAGATTAGACACGTGATCAATGCGTTAGCATATTGTATGCATTGCACCCTTTGTCGTTTCTCGTTATGTGGTGTGGCGGCTTGGGCTTCTGTCTGTAATTATAAGATTGTCAGTTCAAATCCAGCGGCGGACCAAGTGATTTCACAACTGGGCTCTTGGGGAACGCCTTTAACCCCGAATGCTCCAGGGAGCGGTTAATTCTGCTCCCTCTATTGTATGTCACTTTGTATAAAAGCGGCTGCTGAGTGAATGTAGTACATATACGTAACAATAGCTGCTTCTCGTTGTTTATGTCAGTGAACATTAGTTATGTTTAGATCCGTGCTGTTAGTACAATGTGATCGATTTAGACCAGCTCTCTTGAATAAGACCACTGGCTAATATAAGTAATTCTGCATAAGTAATGTTAATTTACAGCATAACATGATGACGGACCTGCTTTCTGGATTGTGGTTGTCTGTAGTTTTAATGAAATCTGCTAATGCATAGATGGAGAATTACATGTGTAAATATATAAGAATAAACGGCAGACTACTCTTGTTCTTATGCCACGTAAATGTTCCTTTGTTAGAAAATCGATCTTCCTGGAGTGGTTTTTCATTTGAGCATTGCCTTGTTTTTATTTATTTATTTTTTTCCTGGTCATTTGAGACGGAAGACGTACGTGTTACAACAAAGCAGCCTTGGTGTGGATTTCTGAACAAAAGCAGACACATAAGAGTTCATCTGGGTGTGGTGGCTACTTATGACTTGAGCTTTTTTTCATGCGGAATTCAGAACTGGTTTGGAAGAGCCTTTGCTGCAGGGAAGTGTGTCAGTTTGTTTCATGACAACTCCAAATCGGTCCTTTGTTTTCTGTTTAAACAGCTTGAGCGAGAGTCATGCGGCTGTCCTTGTGTGCTGTAGGTGACGTATAGGATGGTAGAATTGATGGCAGCATTGTGGCTGGAAGATTCCAGACACTCCTGGCTGTGGCATCAAGAGAAGCAATGATAAGACTCTCTAAGAGTAAAAAAAACACACAGGGCGTTAGCTTATATATACTAGATAAGAGGTTACGCAAATTGAATGTATAACAGATTCAGTTCTGTTGCTTTCCCCAGCATTTGTCGTACTGAGTCTGAATGCAGCGTATAAAAAACCTGAGCCCCGCTTTGATGTGGATAAACAAAACATGCACAGAAACCACCCAACAGTGTACACTTCTGCTGTTGTGCCCCACCTCAGTGTTTTTCCGTTGCACCTGAAGTCACGTGCGACTGTAATACTACATGACGTGAGTGTGAGACCTTCTTGTCAGCAGGAACATCACATACATAGGATGTGTGTGTGTGTGTGTGTGTGTTTATGCAAGACCAGGGCTGTAATAACGATTCACCTTCTCGCCACACCTCTTTCAAATACCACATGCATTTCTCAAGAATCCCCAGTACTACGTTACAGAAAAGGAAGTCCTCAGTGAACCCAAGAAAGGATGACGTTACATAGTATTTATAACCCTATTACAGTCATCCCCTGGTACCCATGGGGGGTTGGTTCCAGGCCTTCTGCAGATACCAAAATCTGTGGATGCTCAGGTCCATTATATAAAATGGCACAACAGTTACAAGTAAGATACGCACATACACCCATATACTTTAAATCATGTCTAGATTTCTTATAATACCTAATACAATTTAAAGCTATGTAAATAATTGTTATATTGTATTGTTTAAAGAATAAAGACAAGACAATAAAGTCTGTATATGTTCAGTGCAGATGCAGCCGTCGTGCGGATACAGCTCAGTGCTCAGCACACGGCAAATTCAAGTTTCGGTTTTTGGAACTTTCTGGATTTTTTAAAAAATATTTTCAACCCGCAGTTGGCTGAATCCGTGGATGTGGAATCTGCAGATAGAGACGGGTGACTGTATTTATAACGTAGCATTTTTATCACGTACATATTACCACTGAACCAGATGGTGTCCGTTCACAGGGGCATCTGGGGAAGAACTGAAATCCACCAGGAGCTCCGTGTCTTGCTGGTGTTGAGTTGCAGGTGGTCCTCTTTACACTTCCACTAGCCGGCTACTCTCTGACTCACCTCTGCTGTCGAAGCATCCTACGGTGGAGGGGCGGTTGAAGAACATCTCGGTGGCATGGGCCGGTGTTGTGCTGGAAGGCTGTCAGATAGAGGGTGAAGAGAGTGTGAGACTGGACTGTTCCCTGTGGTACCCTGGCGATGCTCACCACCATCTCTGAAACATGGTACAGGAGCCAGGGTGAACTGGGAGCGGGGGGGACATCAAGATATATTAAGCTTAGAAGACAATAGGCCCAAGTCAAGGGATCTAGGATGCCACTCCTTACATATGCACACACAATTTAGAGCTAATCAATGAAACAAAATTAAGTCATTAATGGCGCATGCATGTCTTACACCCACCAAGTGAATTCAACATGCATTTATATGCCTTTAGCAGAAACTAATACCTAGTTCTACTCCAAGAACCACACCAGCAATCATCATCACCATACAGGGCAGAGTTAAAATTTAATAATTCCTGAACTTCTACAACATCACTAGTTCTTCCAAATACCAGAGAGCTATCATTATTTGTGCTGACCAAGAATGTGTTGAATAATGTGCATTTTTAGGCATTTTCCTTATAATTCAGTACAGATGACATTTCTCAGCTGCTTTTGCTCAAAACCCTTCTTATTGACCCTATTGCTCAAAACCCTTCTTAGTGTTTCAACCCCTCGACTTTAGCAATGCAATGCATGGAAACAAACAAAGCACCGGCATCTCAAATAGTTCCCCTCATCATTTGCCAGCCAAGACTTTCAAGATGGACTGACAGGTAACTGGTAAAGTCTGATGGAGGAGCGAACCCGGGTATGATACCAGATGTTGTCATGGATACCATATCGTATTAAACACTTTAGTACAATCGTCTAGATGAAAAAGGCATATGATGATTGATGTGTTGGTCTGGCAAGCGGTTTGCTCTGTTTGATCCATGAATATGTACCCGCATACAATGAAAGAGAATTTCCATAGGCACCTTTAATTATAAAAAATACCTTTATTTGTGTTTTATGTTAGATTTTCTCTGTTAGATGTTTTAAGAACGCCATAATGCCCCGGGGTGGTGCCCAATGTTTCGCTTTGCCGGTGATATGGGGCTGCTTGACGGGGAGGCTGCCCTGAAGTTCAGGGTCTCCCCCGCGGTTTATCTTCTACTGCGACACCCTCAGCACACGTATGCAAACACGCATGCAAACACGCATGAGCATTGGCGCTACCTGCTCCGCGACAGTTACAATGACAGTCATTGTTAAACACAAGGTGAGATATTAAGCTTTAGCATTCGCACATTAAAAATATTCTAAATAAACCACAGAAATTTCTTGGGAAGTGCTAAGGTTATCATAGGGGCAACTACAGCACCCTCAAGTCCCTCCCTGACTGATAATGGAACGTGAGGAAGGATGACTGCTAGATTCTTTTAGCAAACATATGAATTACAAGGAGTTTTTTGCTACAATTTGTAATCCAAACATGGAAAACATTGATATGTATCCTGAGACGGGCATCATCTGATCTGGGGCGCTGGATCGGCACCATGGAAGGGTGACACCATGGATGTAACTAGTGAACAGCCTTCAGTCTGCCCCCCACACAGGCCACTGTGGAGAACCAACTCATTGATGGACTTTGGCTTTGACCTTTTAGCAAGCAAGCCCACTCTTTCTGTTCCTATAATCTTAGCATGTCCAAGGGGGGGTCGGGCAGCCAGGTGACGGTGGGCCCCCAGAGGTTTTTTTCTCTCTACTTGTGAGATTTTGGTTCCTCTCCTTCGTTGTCATCTGCCTTTCTTTCTTTCTTTCTTTCTTTCTTTCTTTCTTTCTTTCTTTCATGTCTTTGTCTTCCCTATTCCCTATATTGTTCTGCCTTAATGGTGCTATAATGTATCACAGCACACCCATGTAAAGCACCTTGGGACGACTCTTGTGAAAGGCGCTATATAAAAATAAATTCAATTTCATAGTCTTTAACATTTTTTGACCTATTAATTTCCTTCGTATCTCATCACCTCCAGCTCAAATATACATTCCTCCAATGGTGCAGATAGTATTTTAGGGAAACTGAAAGTGAGTCTCTTTACAAATGAATCTCTTTCACTTATTAAGAGTGAATTTTTAGCACATAATTTTAGCATAAAAAAACAACTGAAAGATAAGTTTGAAGGCAGCTTTAGATATATTTTGCATGAAGTTGATTCTGTGCAAATTCATGTGAATAATAATACAGGATGTTTTTAAACTGCAGTATATTATTTGATTTTACTTCAAAATTATGTTTTTTCTTATGTGTGCAAAGTTTCCCTCGATTGCTTGTGAGAAACAGCAGAAATACTGATTGATTCCTAAATGATCGAATAGCGACCATAGCAAGAGACGGGTCCTACGAAAAAATACAGAAAACATTGTGATGCATAATTTCAGTTTTATTGTTAAAATTGTCAAAGGTTCAAGGAGTCCTTGCATCTTTGATCTTGCATTTTCACTTGAACATAATAAAGCAAAAAGCTTTCTCAAAAATGTACAGTTATAATTACAAAGACATATCCATTGACCCTCGAAGATTCAGATTTGTGTAACTGGACAGTGTGTTTCAGCGGATGATTAGTCCCTGGTCATGGTGTAGGATGAGATTTCAGACCCCAGAAAATAGTAGTAGTTACATTATATTTAAAAAAAAAAAAAAAAACAATCACATTGGAATCACCGAGTTAGCATTGCATTAAATACCTCTCATCATCTTGTAATTGTATATATTAATATATGACTTAGATCAGTGCTACAAGAATAATTTTGATCTCCATGCAGTGATTTTCCTTCTGAGTGCCTGGTCATTAGAGACCAGGGACCTGCATGTTAATACAAAGGTAGCTGGATGTAGAACAATCGATGACAGTACAGCTTAGCGTGGGACGCTGCGGTGAATATTCTTGATAAAGGATTCAGAAACTGGTTTAGGAAGAATAGGTTGTAGGGAGTAGTTTGAATATTTCTCAAGCCTCCCCCTGTTCTATCTTTTGTTAGAACAGTGTGAGTTACAATGAAGCTAAATCTAGTGCAACCAGCTATTCCACACGGATGCCACAAGGGCGGCGCTGACTGCAGCAGTTAGGGAGAGCTCAGCAGAGGGGGCCCCGTTCAGCTGATTGCAGTTGGTTGTGTTGCAGCAGGTCTTCGTCACAGTGATAGTGGAAAAGAACACGGTGGTGTTAAAGGATGTGTTGTTGCAGCCGATTGCGTCCATGCAGCCGAGGGTGCTGAACCCGCTAAAGCCGGAGATGCCTGAGAATGCTAGGAGAGAAAGAAACAGGGCGGGTAGTTCACCTGTACCAGATCATCTGTAGACAATTGCGGGTAGATAAGGTAGTTTTGTTCTTTCTGTTTGTTGTACCGAGTTCGCAAGCCACATACAAAACAAAACAAAACAAAAGAACCCTTTGTTCGGACTAACACGTGACGCACAAGTGAATTTAAAAAAATACTCTGAACCATCCGACAGTATACATTCCTACTGTTGTATCCTATGACAAAATGTTTCAATTTCTTCAGTGATTGGGGGGGGCGCAGTGAGTCAGGACACTGATTTCACCTTAACTCCTAATTGCTATTGGCGTTGTCTGACCCTGCATTGCGGAAATCGTGTGCTGCTCCGCCTCTGCTAAATAAAATGCTGTACATGTGAATTTAGTCTTGTACTGCTGTAAGTAATGCTATATGACACAAAATGTAATCTTATCCGACACGAACATAACTTGCATAGGTGTGCGTGCCTATGTGAGGCGACGGGTGTTAATATGACTTACTTGCTACACCGGTGTAGCAAAATGGTTCGTTCGCTTGGCATGTCTTTGTGGAAGACAAAAAACATTTTCCCAAAAGACCCACTGAACACCCGTTACATGTCAGGGACTCCGCTGAAAGAACAAGAAAGAATGACATGTTAGCATTTGCAGCATTCAAGCTTTTATGTAACGCTTTACAGCACACGAGTACACTGCGGACAGCAGAAAAGATAACAGGAAGCCGGATTTATAAACCATGGGTCTGTAAAAGCTGTTTAGAATTTGTTTGAAAATCCAATGCTGCAGGGAATAAATTACTCATACTCAAAAATCGATCAATAAGTGACGTAATTAATGCCTGCATAGCATAGTTCATGGTGATGAACGTCCTTGCTTGTTACCTGGAAGTGACTCGAGTCTTAGGAGCATCTCTGGCTTAGTATAACTAATCACCCGCGGTGAGTCACTTCGGAAATAATTTTTAATGACTGCTGCTATTGTTCTGATTGGACATCGGTGTCTTTACTACAGACAGTTCCACTTAAAATAGAAAGCGGGAATAAATCTGATCCATCACTTTGCATGTCGTGTTCATTTGATATCAATCTCCCTTTCACTCAAACCAATACGAGTATATTTTATAATATTAAGTATTAAATATTTCAATTTCTGCAAAAGCATAGCATATGGAATATTTATTCATTTTACCAAACGCAATCATATCGCTGTTAGCAAAAGTGTACAATTGTTATGTCCTTTAATAGTATTTAAAAAGATTACGGACCCATAAGACAGATAGTTAACAGCTCAATGCCTTCTAATAACTTTAAGGAACGAATGCAAGCACGGATTGAAAGACGAAGCTGCGTTAGAGAGAGGTTTTCTTAATATTGGATCAGATAACTATTCGATCTTAATCAGTTTAGCCGGCAAAACAGTGATTAAGGGCTCCTAGGTGCGTAAATGACCAAGTGTAAAATTCCCACCAACAGAACAGAACAGGTTAACTTACCAAAAATAAAGCAAAGAGTCACTGCAAAGAGTCCCAGAATAATTTTGTTCATCTTGGTTTAGAGTTGGCAATTTTTTCTATAGAGAAAAATAAGAATCAAATATCGTTTTAAAAGATTTAAAATGTAGCTGAACGCTGAACTTGGTTAAGTGGAGAGATGGACACCCAATGTGTAACGCCGTTATATAGGACAGGTGGGAGGTCTTAAAATTGCGCAATATGCATCTGTAAAGGTTAGATTAACAGGTTGGAGTCCTTAGAACTGATTGAATGAGCAACAATGATGGGGAGGGTTCAGATATGTAAAAGATGGAACAAGAATAAAATAGTAGCTTATCACTGTACACCGCTCCTTTTGGTTTAAAATTAATGTACTATCAAACATAACAACGGAACAGATTTACATTAATGTTTTATCGAGGGACGTCGTGGGTTAGGGGCCCTGGGGATGAATAAAGATGAATAAATGTAGGAAATAACCGGTTCTGCCGAAGGAACGTGCGGTTGCGTGCGAGAACCATGGCGAGGAAATGAAATCCAAAACCTTTTTTTAAATACATAATCGCTGGCAGTCCTGCAGGGGACCCCGTCACATTTTTAATCTGATAAATTAAAACAGTGCTAGAAGTTACAAAAATTAAACAACACATAACTACAGCAGCAGTGTCATATGACTCTTTCAGTCCTCGGTCTTCCCCTTTACCTGTTTTTGTATTATTCTTCATTTTTAATGATGCTCTCATCACAGCGCACACAGTCGTGAAAGGTGAAATAAAGTAGATTGAACTGAATCACAAACGACATATTGTTTCCAGGCAGACATTAAAAAGTCAATCCAAACTGTTTTATTTTAAATGACACATTTATACATCACTATTCTTGGGGTTTAATGATGGTACCATGGCAATTAAAACACACGTGACTTGTAGAGTTTTACCATGGTTACACACTTGCGCCCCCACTGGAAGCTTTGGGCATGCCCATCAAGTTTGTTCTGATGCAGACGCTGAATGGGTGACCAAACAAGCTAAAATAATTAATTCCAATGGCCCCCAAATTCCACTTGGTCTCGGTGAGATGTGTCAGGGCAGGGATGCAGGCAGCTTGCTAAGTCATCTTTCCATCTAAAGATGCTGCCTTGTGCAATTTGCCTTCGCATGGATCTGGCCTTGGTTCATACCAGGCTCGTAGCCATGACTGGGGGGAGAGGGGAATCTCCCTCTGCGGGTTTTGCCAACCAGGGGTGGGGTTAAAATCCATAATTTCACTACCTGTCTACGTGCCTGATTCATGCTGTTCCAGACACCTCCTGACATATGTAACAAGCTACGATGTAATATAACCTGCTAGTGTGAAAGTTTGAACAACATACTTAAACATTAATACTAGGGCTGCCGCGATTAGTCAATGTAGTCGATGACGTTGACGCTGAAAACGCGTCGACATTCAACATTTTAAATTGACGCATCTTTTTCGAAACTCTTTTGATTAGATTATCTTTGTTGTTATAATACCTTGTTGTTATAATCTTTTAAATCGATATAAGCTCATAAGGGGCAGCATGTGGTGTGGTAGGCTAAGCCTGTCTGCCTGTAATCACAAGGTTGCAGGTTCAAACCCAGCCTCAGCATGTCTGTAGGTCCTTGAGCAAGACCCTTAACCCCCAGCTCCCTGGGTGCTGCTACAGGTGGCTGCTGTTCACAGACAGCTTGCTTATAAAAGAGCAAGTTGAGGAGGTATAAAAGACAATTTCCCCATGGGGATCAGTAAAGTGATGATTATGATTTCTAAAACACTTCAGTTCATTATAACAAATGTTTTTCTTCAATATCACTGCTTAATTATGGGAGCAGTTCAAAAAACAAAAAGGTGGTTTGCACACTGTGTTAATGTGCAATTGTCTGCATGTTGTGATCCTCTCCAGGCAACAGTATTAGATTTGCAATTATGGAAACTAGATGAGTAGATTCAATGGTGACTGAAATACCTCTTCATGAATAATGATTTGCTGCTAAACTGGTTTGTCAAAAACTCCATGTACTTGTACAGTTTCTGGCAGCTTGGAATTTTTGCACATTCCATTCGAACCACCTCATGGTGGGAATTTTTTGAGACACTTGAACAGAGCAAGTGACTGAAAGAAGAGTTAAATATTGAACGCTCTGTAAGTCTTGATTTCTAGTGGTTGGGGTTAACAGGCAGAAGGAAAAATGGAAAAAACACATTTTTGGGTCATTGTTAAGTCTTT
Organism: Mormyrus proboscirostris; assembly: GCA_026779585.1. Lineage (NCBI taxonomy): Eukaryota > Metazoa > Chordata > Actinopteri > Osteoglossiformes > Mormyridae > Mormyrus > Mormyrus proboscirostris. Next base: position 258,011 of record JAODKF010000051.1, on the reverse strand, counting down.
ATTTTGACAATCCAGCAAATCGACATTAGGAAACGATGCATCTTTCCATTTGATTAAAATCAGTTAAAATGTCAAACACAGGAGTCAGTTGCATGAAGAGTCAATCAATCCATGTTCAACAAACTCCTTAAGTAGAAAT
>JAODKF010000051.1:233587-244200 GCA_026779585.1 Mormyrus proboscirostris | reverse complement strand
AGTTAAGTTCTCCCCAAGCGAGCTTGATGGGCTGAATGGCCTCCTCTCGTTTGTATATTTCTTATGTTCTTATGTTCATTGCTTTGGCTTAGGTAACGTTCCTGTCTCCTCATATCTGGGCTGCAAGACATACAAAGCCACAGAAATCCCATGAGCTGAAGATGAGCTGCTCACAAAGCAGCAATCGGAACCAGTAAGCATCACTCCATCAGAAGTAACCTTCTCAAATCCCTGCTGTGCCGCAAGATGCCAAGTGTACAGATGTTCCCTGTTTGACAGAATAGTAAAAGTTACTGCAGTTTGGAAACCTGCTCTGCCCAAGTTTCAAGGCCCCCCTACCCTGAGCCGTGCATTTTGTTTCTTTTCAACCAGAAAAACCAGGGCAGCCCCTGGGACATACGAGAGGCTACAGTTAAACAATTCAGGGCAACATGCTGTGAAAAAGCCCAGGCTTTAATAATGCAGTGAAAGGGCCAAAACCATCGTCAACATTTACCTACCTGTCAAACACGAGTCTGCGTCTGTGACTGGGGCATACGAAGGCTAAGTTGGCAGGAAGAATATGCCACCCAGTGTCAAGAATGTGAAAGAAAATTTTATTGTGCATTCTGAACCATTTGCAGTTACACACCGGAGGGGAGGGGAGGGGAGGGGAAAAAAAAAAGAAAGAAAAAAAAAAGATCGTTACTGTTGCAAGACAAGCTTAATCGCTTTAAATTGAAAGTCTGTTGGGAATATCATCTGGTTCCTATATATACTTAAATAAATATGCAGCCCCACCACCAAATGCGTAGTGGCACTATTCCGGGAGTCTGTTTCAGCGGGGGGCGACTTTATTCTGGAGGGCTGTGGTTCTGTCTAGCTCAGGTCTGCATAGTGCTGCAGTCTGACACAGAGGATTTACTAAGACAGACAAAAAAAAATTAAATATCTGAATGTGTCACATGCTAGTAACGGAGTCCTTAAACCAAAGATCCACGGTGTCATATGGGCAAGATTTTTAAAGAGTTTCAAACTTACGCAGCCCTTTTCAAATAACCGTCTCTCTGCGCGACATTCAGATCGCAGACGCAACATTTAAAAAAAATATATATAAATTAAAAAAAAAAAACGCAGGCTAACCGTGCACCTTGGTTTAATGGAAGCTACCGGAAGAGGAGGGTGGTGTACAGGTCACTCGACGGGTCTCACATGCACAATTGTGAACATCCACGTGCATGTGTGCGCGCGCGTGACAGCGCTTCCTCTTCGCCTCTGTTTATTTTATTCGTCCTTTTTGAAAGTGAAATCCTAAGCAAACACATAAGGCTGCTTCCTGCACGTCGCGGTCGCCGAGCCTGTTGCCGACACCTGTTCCCATGGCGACCTAGCGGCCGGCCTTGACGGGGCTCTTGAAGCTGGAGGCTGCCTGAAGCTGTAGCTGGTAGGCCATGGGGTGGATCTTAAAGCCATAAAGCCTTGGAGAGACAGAATGAGGCAGCGGGATTACAACCACAATTAATAAGTACCACAATCGGTCTCTCTCATGGAGAGCAAGCTAGGATAGGCAAAAAGATTTCCAGATGGGGATCAATAAAGTAACAAAATATTCTATTTTGTTCGATTCTACTATACAGAAAGAAGAAAGGAAAAGAGGTTTTATTGGCAAAAAACCTCTGGACTGCTTCCAGCCTTTCTACAAGACAGCCTTTGGTCAACTACCCCGGCACAGTTCACTGGAGAACACAGACAAGCAGGTTCTCTGAAGAGTCACCAGATGATCTGCAGGGAACTTTTACAGATACGAGTCATAGGGACAGGAGGCAAACACAGCACCAACCTGGGCACAAACTGGTTGGCAGGCCTCTTGGGGCGATACTCAGGGTGAACCATGAACAGCATATGGGGAAATCCGGTTCCAAAGTAGGCCCCGTCGGTGTGGTGGTGCCGCGAGGACTTGGGGGTGTACACATCCATACATTTGGGACAATATAGCTTGACCATAGCTTCTCCTGGGATGTCTGACAGCCCTGCAGGGAGTTTGATGAGAGGACAAAGGGAGGACATGTGCAGTGAAACAAAAATGAATCCGGGCAGACCTTGTCTTTTCCAGACAGGCCTATCTGGGCCACTGTATTTCAAAAACAGCAAAATGGCACAAATTGTGTGTGAAGTTGTACCGCAAATTCATTAGTCATTAAAGCAAAAGAAGTAGTCTGGAATAACACCACCATTTTTCACACAGACGTTTATCCATACACTGAAGCCCCTTTCAGACTCACCAATAGGCAACATGGGCTGGTTTTCACAGTAAACCCTGGGACAGTAACCAAAATCTCCCTGCTGGTACTTCTCCAGCTGAAAGAGGTTCAAGAAACTGCGTTGAGACAACACATCACCTTCTCACTGCATTCTGTTTTGATTAACCGTCTGTTATCCTTACAAAGCATTAGTGTATTTGCAAGTACAGGCCAGAAACGCAATGACAAAACTCATTTGCAGGTAAAACCACAAGATTAACATTGTCCTGAACACACAGGTGTTCCCTGCAGTGGGGGGGGGGGGCATACCATCTGAGCAATGCCCCGATTGGTGAGGATGTAGCGCGCATGGATCAGGCCGTACAGCATCTCAGCTGCCTGCTCAATCAAGTCGCTTTGATTAGGATTGTCCTCCAGTTCTTCATCTGAAGGCAGAAGGAAAGAAACGAATGCATCCAGGCCTGGACCACTGGTAACACACACACGCAGACGGCAGCAAACAGTGACACGCTGTCGCACAGGGCAAGTATGCATTACACACACTTGTGTTGATCATTTCCTTAAAAGAAAAAAGAAAAAAGAAAAAAAAAAAAAAAAAAAAAAACACTGCCATTTCAAGATCCCTTAATGCTGATAAGATGACCCCAAATAAAATGGGACACCTTGTTAAGGCCAAAATAGCAGGTTACTTTCAAGGCTTTAGCATCAGTCTTTACTCTAACAGCCCGAGTGAATATAGCACCCACCTGGCTCAAGGTCCAGGATCATGTCCAGGGCCTGTCGGTAGTGGGGAACCTGCTCATTCAGCCCCGTCAAGTTGAACTTGTCCTGGATGTAGTCCTCATCTACCTGGAGAAGAGAGGATCATTGGTTGCATGCAACGGGCATAATTCAGTAGCTAGTGCATTGAAAATGGAACATGAATCTGAAGCAAAACACACAAAACGACAGAAATCCCATGATTTACACCAGGGGTGGGAAATTTTATCTGCAAAGGGCCGGTGTGTGTGCAGGCTTTTGGGGTAACCTTTAGATGAGCTGTTCAAACCCAGGTGTGAGGACTCCTCAGCCAATCAGTCCTCTACTTAGTAATGTAATCAGGGAATTACAGTAAAACCTGCATACACAGCCGACATACGACCTGCAGATCAGACTAGGTAAGCAGTCTTGGACCTGACCAGTACTTGGATGGGAGACCTGGAAGCCAGACAACTGTCACTGGACTCATATCAAACAATGATGTTGCATATAAGGAGGAGGTTCGGAACCTAACAGTGTGGTGTAAGATCTCGAAGGGGTGTTGGTGTGGTCAACAGGTTAGTGCATCCTGTGGTCTGTGTGGATCCCACTGCCCCAGTGCAGTGACAGAGACACGTGCTTTTAAAATGGTGCCGTGTGTTAAATGAGATGCAAAATCGAGGTCTTGACCTTCTGAGGTGATAAAAGATCCCTGGACATCTTTTGAAAGAGTAAGAGTGGCTTCCCACTGTAACCCTTTCAAATCTGACCTCCTAATCATCCCCTATATCTAATTGATGTATTTTCTCCTGTCCCTTCACCACCTTAGTTACTGTGTGATGAGTGTACTGGTGCAGAATGGCTGCCGTCACATCATCTAAATTGGTGTTTTGTACAGTCATGCGATTTGAAGACTTGCAAATTAAGACTGGAAAAGCATGAAATTCCACATTAGCATCCCTGCGATTTAAAGATAAGAGGTCTCACCTCACAAAAGAATTCATTGCCCCTGAGTCCACAGAACCAGGAAATCCAGGACACTTCCTCTGAACTGCTCATGTCCGACCTCTGTGAAACCCTCTGTATATGTTCAGCGAAAGATAACGTTCAGAAATACACTATTCACCAAACATTACACAAAGAATAGGATACACCCTGACAAGTATCTCAAGAGTTATTGTAGACAAACCGCTAGCGCTCCTTAGCAGCGTGACGGAGGGGGGGGGGGTCGAGATTAGACCAACAATTTATACTGGACATACGTCAGTTTCTCTTTTTTCACTTTTATTTTCAGATCTGCACAATAGCGTGCACGTAACACTGATACTTATCTCCTGGACATTAGTCATACACCAATCGACTTTCATCGCTACAGCAGTTAGCTTTGTGTCTCGTGAGAGGAATGTTTTTTTAAAACAAAAACAAACAAAAAACGTATGATTGCCAATTACACATAACTATAACTTGTTCACTTCGTTCAAAGAGGTAAAAATTGTCCTTCCACGCCATATAATTTAAAAAGAATCCAGGGCTAGATACCAATCGATACCACATTGTTCAGATCTAACTCGTCTTCAACGACAGACATTAATCGAGATTTAACACCATGATATATATATATATAAAAGAAACTCCGAAATAACCAAAGCTCGAACGTGACCCAATGATTCCTATAGAAAAAAACATTGAATGGATGTAATTTGCTTATGATGGTTCAATATGGCGCATTTTTGCGTATGTCGCATAAAATGGAAATGAGCGTCTTTTTCCACTTATAAATTCGCTGGTCACACTCGAAGGTGCACATAACTTATAAAAAGTTTATATACTTACCCCCCGCTTTAAAAAATAATAGGCTGATAATTGCAACAGAATACGTATTTAACACAACTTAGCTCAGCAAATAGCACACACCGCTAACATGACCTGTCGTACCGCACAGAAATTGGTCCTGTAACGGCATGATGACGTATTAACTCTGCGACATTTCTCCCGACATGCTCCACGGGAATTGTATAGTCCCTGTCTGTTAGGTATTGTAAAAAAATATGTCATGTGTGTACTTTACACCTCTTGTGCATATTTCTTGTCAGATACTCGCATGTCTCTGGCTGCTTTGTAAATACCATTTTCGCGATCTACTGCTTACGATCTACATCCCCTAAATTACCCCATTGTCGGTACACCGAGATTAAGTCTTGTTTATTGTGGATTATTAATCGCAATAGGTAAAATCTCTCTTTTTGGGACAGTTCGTTTTATTCCATTCAGTTCAACCTTTCTCTTGCTGTATATGTAGCTCCTGCGTGCCTGAAATCCACGACCATAGTGCCTCTTCCAAAAACTATGATTACCAGTCTTAATGACTACCAACCAGCTCTCACCCCTGTCGTCGCAAAATGTTTTGAACGGCTGGTACTCACCCACATCAACTGAGGACGCCATCTGTGTCATGCTGCACTCTGGCACCTGCAAAAGACCAGCACCTATATTAGGACGCTCTTTGTTGATTATAGCTCAGTGTTTAAAACCATCGTAAAATGGGGATCATCAAACTCAATGTATTGGGTTCAACCCCCTCCATATGCAGCTGGTTACTGCACTTTCTCATCAACTGCCCCCAGTCTGTCACGTTGGGCAAGTACACATCATTAACCCTCACCCGGATCACTGATGGGCCACAGGACTGTATGCTAAGTCCCCTTCTTTATGCACTCTTCTCCCATGACTGTCAACCCACCCATCAATCAAACATTATTATTAAATTTGCGGATGATACGATTGTCATTGGACTCATATAAAACAATGATGCTGCATTTAAGGAGGCGGTTCGGAACCAAACGGTGTGGTGTAACACCATGCAACAACTTGGTTATAAACACCAGGAATACTAAAGAAATCAATATGGACTTCAGGACTACTGAAAAGATCAATCACAGTACAGTAACAATCAAAGCAGAGGACGTGGAAAGGATATCTAGCTTCAAGTTTCTGTGAGTGACCATCACCGAGGACCTCTCCTGGTCTGACAACACCTCGGTGGTAGGAGGCAAAGCACAACAATGCCTCTACTCTCTGAGAAGGCTAAAGAGTACTAACCTCTCCCGGAAGCTTCAGGTTAATTTTTACAAATGCCGTATAGAGAGTGTTTACCTAACTGCTTGACAGCTTGGCACAGCAGAGGCACCGAAGCCAGTAAAACAGCCCTACAGCAAGTCATACACGCAGCACAGGCCGCTGGTGACAGAACTGCCGCCGCTTGGACGTTTACAGAAGACTTGCTGCGTCAGAAAGGCTGAACAAATCATGAAGGACATCACTCATCCGGGACATACTTTGTTTATGCCCCCTCCATCAAGAAGCCACGTGAGATCAATCCGTGTACATATGAAACAGAATTACGATCCTTTCCAATGTTTCAACTGACAGCTCTCTTGTTGGGGCTGGGTTTCCTGTCAATCAGCCAGGTGCAACAGCTCGTAAAGGTCTGCAAGCAGACTAATTAGCATAATTAGACTTGCATAGGTATTTGTTTCAGAAATGCAAATTACAGGGTGATTCCATAATCACTTTTTCTTCTACTTGATCTGAAAAGGCTCTATGGAAATATTTTGTATTCCATACTGACGATTTGGGAGATAGGTTCTATTTGGCTATATAGTTAATTTCCAACTACCAAATATTGCAAAAAAAATTTATATCGCAATGTGACCTTTTCCTAATATTCTTTAGCTCTAAAACATAATACTTTAACAAAAAGTAATTGTTTCTAATTGGTTATGTAAAAGGATGCAGCTAAGATGGGGCTAACCTCCCGTTAAGCAGCGACTACTTTGACATGCAGGGATTGTAGAAAGTAAATTACGCAAAATAAATTATGTCAAATTGGCCACAAAGGCAGGCTAGGCTGCTCTGTTAGATGTATCTATGGCTAATCTCACATTAGTGAGTGGGTCAAAACTGAACGTCTTCTTATAGTTATTGCTGACGCACGGTGCTGACATGAAAGTTCCTATTTGCAATACTGACAAGTTGCTTGACCGCAACTAAGTCTTTCTTGGTTGTTTTTAATTACACATGAAATCGAGATGGAATAAAATAAACCTTTTTTAAAATTAACTTTAATCCGTTTAGCAGAGGGAACGGACTAAGGTTAGCATATAGGTGCTGGCAGTGGTGCTGTAAAGAGAGGAGGGAGCAGTTAGGACGATTCCAAGGGCTCCTGAGCAATAGGGGCCTTAAAAATTTACAACAATCGTTCTGTGTACATTACGGCCCCAATACGATAATCTTTCATGGGGCCCAAAATTTCTACCACCAACTTTGGGAGCTGGTACCCAAAGCCTTTAGGGGTTATACATTATCCCATTTCCACTCACGCTGACTATCTACGGTTTGCCATTTTGGTGTGGTGTGGGAATGGGAACGATCCAGCAATCTACTGTCTTTCAACAGAGTTCCCACGACTGATAATCTACTGGCACCTGCTCAGCCAAAAGATCCTGTATTGATACCAGGCTGAAGGAGGGAAGATTAAAGAGTTTCTCTCATTCCTAATGACACTAAAATGGCGAGGGGACAACTTATCCTGATATCATTTTATAATTCACATATCAGATATTATTTTTAGATATTGCTCTACCTTATTTTACGTATAGTTCGCCACCATGTTAAGTGTTGTTTTAACGGCGCACCTGCAAGTTAAATACCTTAAGTATGAGCAAGGAGGATGCTGAAATATCAGTTTCGATAATCGTTTAAATTGAGAATCTAAAATTAATTTTGTTTTTTATGTGGTACTTGAAATGTTTAAACTGTTGTACATATACACACCCTACACCCAGACAAGGCTGCCCTAAGGAGAAAGGAAAAACAGTACAATGAACTGGAAATATAACAATAGATTCGCCAGCACCATCCCCCATTTTTACCATTAAGGTTTGTTCCGGCACCGAATATGGGTGGAAAATACTGGAAAATCTGTTGGCATTGGATCGAATTGGATAGAAAATAAATTCACATCAACTCCATACAGAACTCAAATGGGCAGCACAGAGTTACATATTTTTGCTTGTGTTACTATTGGAAAAATAACTTAATAGAAACCTCGTGAACATAGACAATATTTGCTTTGACTCAGTGTACACTCTACAGTATTTTTTATAGGCCCAGCTGATGGCTTTGCATACCTTTGCACAAGAAAACCATTATTGAAAAGGAAAAAACAAGACACCACATGATTTCCATTAAAACAAAAATTTATTTTTCCTCATCTGTATAATGTTTATTATAAGACACTTCTCTGCGTGTACATTGCTCCCTTGAACTTAAAAATGGCAACATTTTGTTTGTGGGAATGTAAGCTGGGGTAGCTGAACTTAGATACATACCAATATACAGACGTGTGTATATTACGGCTCCATTAATAAACCATGTTAAACCACTCCAGAAACTTTAGTAACGCTGGAAATATGGTACAAGCTTTGTGCATCTCAAAGAGGAAAATCTACTTTAATTACGGCACATACAATATGAGCATGTCAAACAAAAGGACCTGGAAGGTTACAGAGGTTGAAGGATTCAGGGCTGAGTCGCAGCACGTTTGCTACAACTGCAGAATGGAAATGGGTAAGGCCTACAGTGACCAGTTATCCATGGAAAAAACCAGGCCTGGGTACATCCCCATGTCATGCTTTGTCGGAAATAGTCACAGCGCAAAGGGAACATAACCCACTCCGGGCATCTTCGTTTAAGAATTCTCATTTTAAGTGTCAGTTGATCTACAAGTTCAGGCCAGGTAACTGATGAAAATGTTCATCTGAATATACACATACACACACCTGAATGTATATACATGAATGCATATAAGAAAAGTCATGGTAAAATTGTTCACATTCTCCTTACACATTTTGCAAAAAGCATGTAGAGAGATACAGGTGAAAACAGTCAAATGCCCCTCGACAAGCCCCCCGAAAAACATCACAGACACAATAGGGAACGCAAAACACATATTCATATGCATCCATGCGTCACTTACAAACATGCCGTTTCCCTGCAGAACACAAAACCCCAAACTAGAGCTGTGGGAACAGATGCACTTAAAATAAATTGTGCAAATGGATACTGATTTTGTGTGCAAGGTGGTGTGTTTGTGTGCCCATAAAATCTACAATAGTTCTTGTAACATTGCCTTTCCGTAGGGGCCATTCTAAAAAGCTGCTCCTTTTCAGAGATTTGTTTGGAAAAAGCCGTTGTAAATAGATAATGTATAGCTTCACCATGACTGCCATCTCTGTACGGTAGTTCAGAAAGACAACATACTGTTGCTCTTATAGATTGGCTACAGTGGTTTTATATCTGCTTTGCAAAGCCCCTTACTTCCCACAACCGCTCAGCACATGGTATATGAGCAGAATGTTTTTAGCACACACAAATACTCACTAACTTCTGTCCACTGCAGAGTGTGTATATCATGTATATATACACACAATCATACGCACATACAGATGTGTACACATACATACATATATTAGTAACAGTACAATATTCAGTCAATCAGCCCATTTTGCCTTTAAGGGGCCAGAATGGACACCGCAAAAAGTAATCTTGCTCAATGCAGACCTCCAGGCAGATTTAAAAATAAAACCAAAAGTTACCATCACTACAGGAGTGCTTACAGCAGACTGTCCTACTCTACAAAGCAAAAAATTTTCTTCAAAGAAAACATTCACATGGATTATTATGCTTAGAAACATACAATGCTAGCTTTTCTTTACTCCTAAGAAAAAGACTTCCATTTCCTGTCAGATTATTTTAAAAGTCTTGACACAAAGGATGAGAAAACACTTCTGTAAAGTGGCGGCCAGATATTTTAAAAGAAGCAGTTAAAATTAACTATAAGGAAACTAATCTTGAGAAGTAGTCATGACTTTTTTTTTCTTTTAAGAAAATTCTTTTTTTTTGCAGTGCAGTCAAACTACTGCATGTTTAATAAGTTCAAGAGCTGAGCCATGAAATCAGACAAATGCAACCAAGGGGCAACAATATTTGAATAAAGCAGGTCAAAATAACACTGGCCTGATTCTGAACAAGCTGCAAAACACTGACTAAGATCAAATCAGAGCGTGCTGCCAGGAGTGAAATGTTGGAGAGAGTACTCTGGTCAGAGACTAGGAAAATTAAGAGGGTAGTGTAAAAATTATCTGCTTTGTTGGGCAAGAAAAAAAGGTTGGAAACCCAAATGTTGTAAGAGAGGGTGGCTGATATGCAAGTGGGGGGGGGGGGGAGTGAAAATGCTATCACAACTGTCCTTGGTAAAATAAGCAACCCCCTCCAGAAGGAAATACATTGAACATCCCAACCAAGTAACTCCCCAGCGGTATTTGTGGTATAAATATACAGATACATAAATATAAACATTCTGCCTATCTGCGTCAAACTCCTTTTCATGCCGATACACCCAACAAGCTGCAGATGATAACAGCAGACAAGCTGAGATTTACCTGCTCTTCTATTGTGCTTGTATATAAAGAAAGGTTGTTTCAGTCAGCATTTGAATTCGGCAGGTAAGTCATATAAGATAGGAGGAGCTGACTGGAAAGCATGTGGTTTGTGGGGGGGGGGGGGGGGGCGTAC
>JAODKF010000051.1:210761-233487 GCA_026779585.1 Mormyrus proboscirostris | reverse complement strand
CCGGGGGGGGGGGGCGTACAGAGATGACAGGTGACAACAGCTAAGAAAACGGAGATGCACCGAGGAGAGCCAGAGCAAGTGTACAGACACACCGCCTCTGTATCAATGCAATATACAGTAATGAGCTGTTATGTAGGATAATGGGGGATGAAGAGGGGAGATTGGACAAAACACTGGGATACAAAAAGGGGAGCAATCAAATGCTTCAAAATTTTTAATCTCACTTCCTATTTTTGGGGGAAGGCCAGTTGCCACGCCTGTCACTACGGTTACCACTTCCGCCGCCAGGGCCACCGCCTCCACCTGACGGTCCCCGAGGACCCCTTCCTCCTCCACCCGTATTCACTCTACGGTTCTGCCGCTCCATCCCAGGTCGCTGGCTGGAGAAGCTTCTCTTGTTTGCGGCAGATTCTTTGGCGGTGATCTCTCGCTCCACGCCTCCTCCACCACTGCCGCCTCCTCTTCCCAGCAGGTGGTGATGGTGGTGTGAGGAGTAGGACCTTGCGACTCCACCTGCGTTCCCACCTTCCCTCTCCCGGAACTCAGTGAAGTCGCTGCTCTCGGAGGCAGTCTCCCACTCCTCATTGGCCTGATCAGAATTCTGATTGGAGATGTCGGGGGATTTGGCGCCTCCTGGTGGATTGTGGTTCTGGTGGTGCTGGGGGGCTATGGCAGGGGGGTAGTGGTGGTGGTGATGGTGGGTGTTTAAATTTGAGTTGGCTCCCACTTGGTGACCGCTGCTGTTGTTGTTGTTGTTGGTGGTACTTGCTGCCATGTTGTGGTTTGCACTGGGAGTGGCCGTCGAGGCTGCATTGGAAGTGCTGTCCACATTGTGCAAAGCTACCTGGGAAGGTGATGCTGGCCTCTGTGTGGGTATGCCCCCTCCGATTATGTTGGTGCCTCCATTGATTCGCGCAGCATTCTCCCGTTCCTGTTTCAACCGACGAAACCGTGGGGGCTTGTCTTGCTGATGTTGCGAGCGGCCGTGCCGGCGACGTCTAGGGGGGCGCTCAAATCCACGAGGAGGGAAGCCGCGGGCATCCGGACCAGAGATCGCTTGAGGCAAACCAGCAGGCGCTGCAGAATTGGGTAGAACGTTTGGGGACAGCACAGGGGATCCCAGGCCACCGTTCTCCGAGGGTAGCTGGGGTGCCGAAGGAGGTGCCATGGGAGTTGAGGGGAGCTGCACATTGGCATTCTGATTTTGGGAGTGTCCCAAATCTGCCACCTTCTCCTTTTTCTCAGTACCACTATGGCCCCCGTCCTTTGGAGGCGAAGACTGTGAAGCGACTTGTTTCCGGACCGAGGACGACGATTTGGAAGGCCAGCTGTGGGTGGAGGAGTTAGGTGCAGATCGATGACTGTTCGAAATTCCTCCCCCACTACCGCTAGCGTTTCTGTACATCCCTCCGGTTCCACTCCCGCCACCTCGGCCTCGTCTTGAAGGGACACCCCTAGGGGTGAAGATACGAGTCTGGGACATTCTGGGCTGTGCACTAGAGGCAGGGCTCCCTCCAGTGGCAGGTGTAGGGTTGTCTGTGCTGCCGCTGCCATTCTTTGGCTGCTGCTTCCGCTCTTCTTTGTCAGAATGGGCGAGGTCACTGGCAGCGCTTTCGCTGCCTGTCTCGGAGCCCCGCTGTCTCCTCCGCTTTGGAACCTCTTCGTATTCAGACCCCTCGCTCCTGGTCTCACTGCGGTTTCTGGCACGACCTGGGTTCAGCTGTGAGCTCCCCTGCCTTCCGCTCCCAGACACTGAATCCCCCTTGTAAAGGCTGGGATCTTGGGTGTTGGAGCCGTGTGGATTGGCCTGGTGGTAACTGCTACCGGCTGAGGATCGGTAATCCCGGCCACTCCTCCCTCCTGCTCTCCCACGACTGCCGCTACCACCTCCTCCACTTCCGCTGCCCGAATAGGTGCCTCTGTACCCCCGTCCTCTTCCGTAATACTCCCCTCCTCGGCCTCGACCAGTTCTGTTGCCCTTTGGTGGAGCTGCATGGTGGTACGAACTGCCCCCTCCTCCGCTCCTCTCATAGGATCGCTCCCTGTCTCGCCTAGCCGATGGACCAGAGTAGCCCGAAGACGCAGCCTGGTTGTCCCCATCTTTGGATCCTTTGCTTAAACCCCCTGTCACTTTCTCCTTTGCCCCACTTCTGGGTTTGCTGGTCAGTGATGGGTCATCCTTAGAGGGCACAGAGGGTGTGTGAGAGTTGGTGGCTGGATCCTGTTTGACTGACTGTTGGGTGCAGTCATGTTCTTTGTCCTTCCCTGACCCCCCAGCTGACTTCTCTCCTCCCTCGCTTTCACCTCCCTCTCGTTTATTCTCTCGAATCGGGGTTCTCTTAATAGGCCCGGCCCGCTTGTTGGTGTTACCTCCTCCAGGATGAGTGGGGGCTTTGTTTTCTGTCACAGAACCTGCCAGTTCCTCTTCCATATTGCTTCCTACTGGGACACTAGACTTCCTGTTGTGTGAAGAAACATTACTGCTGCTTCCAGGACGTGGCCCCCACTGAGTTTCAGTCTTGTGCTCGCGCCCACGTTGGTTTGGTTTTGAGTGGGGCTGCTGCTGGAGAGGATGGTGGGAGGAAGGTGCAACAGAGGAGTGGGTGGAATGAGGATGGGTGGGGCCAACCTTCTCCTGCTTTCTGCTGACTCCAGACCCCAAATCGTGGTCTTGTTGTGGAGGGATGGGCTGCAAAGACAGCTTGTCACCATGGTCATCTCGGGCAGATGACGATGAGGAGGAGGAAGAGCAGGAGGAAGAGATGCAAGGTTGGTTAAGAGGTGGTGAGGGGTTGCTCTTTTTCAATTCCCCTCCCCTCTCACGTTCCCTGCCATTCTCTGTCTTGTGGGGATGAATGGGGAAATGGGAAGTGTGAGGGTGATGTGGATGGTGGTGGTGCAGATGCGGATTATTTTCCAGGGGGGAGAGATCAGCACGACCATTACGGTCATAGTGGGGGTGTGGGGCCCCCCAGATCTGCCCCTGCTGGACTGCTCTGGAGCCCTCGTCCTGGTGGCTGAAGTCGTGCAGAGCACCTCCACTGTTACCCCTCTGCTGCTGGTGAGGAGGCCCTCTAGATTCACCGTCAGGGAAACTGCTGTAGTTACCCCTGCCCCCCATAAAGGGCTGGTGATGGTGACCCCCGCTTCCACCTGACATTCCCCCTCCGGGCCCTCCCTGGTTAACAAGAGGTGGTGGTGGAGTTTGGTTGGAGGAGCCAGAGGGAGAGCTGGGGGCAACATTAAGTTGTTGAATGGGACCTGTTCCTCCGTCTCGCACTCGAACCGGAGGTGTATCACTCCTGAAGAAAGAGAAAAATAAAAGACATGAAGTCTTTTGTGTCATTTACCTGCTATTGTCCCATTCATCTAGCAGTGTTTCCCAACCCAGTCCTCTGGGACCCAATAGACAGTCCACGTTTTTACTTCCTCCAAGCTTCCTGCCAGGATAGTTCACATGGGAAATACCGATTTAGAATTCAGGTATCCATCTGTGGTCTTACCTGAGCCCTTTACCAGCTTCTTCTTCATCATGCTGCTTCTGCCTCAGAGGAGAGCCCAGGCTGCGGGCCTCACCGCCCCCAGGGAACATGTCAGGTCCCCAGGCCAGCTTCGGATCCATAGGGGGTGTTCCACGGTGGGGGTGGGGGGGCCCGGGATGGGGCTGCTGCCGGTCGAATGCGTCTGAGCTGGAGCCACCGGAATCGGAGCGCTCGCGGGCCAAGAGCCCTGTGACATGGCGCAGTGAGACAGGGCACACATGTGCAGACCAGCAAAAGCTCATTCAAAATTCTTATCAGCATGTTTACATTTATAACAGATTCCACTGAAATTGGGGCCCAGTGCTTCCAGGGAGAGGGACCAGGCTGCCTATATCCCTGTACTGAATAACTGCCACGGATAGATAAATGTGTTTAATTCAAAGCAACCAAAATCATGCTTTTCACATCCTGACGGGAGAATATTAAAATGGCATGAGAAACAGAGACCACCCATCACGCAAGTGTAAAAGTATACCTACCAGATGGATGCATGCTGGTAGGGTAATACTCCATGGGTGCGGGGCGGCCCTGCATCACCCTTGGATCCATGTAGGACATCATCATCCATCGAGGGTCAAAGTTCATTGGCAGTGGAGGAGGCCGCCCCAATGACCCAGGTGGGTACAAGGGAGGCTGCTTGGGGGCAGACTGTGGTGGCGCACCCCCCGCGGGGCCTTGTGGTGCTGCTGGAGGCTGCAGCTGATTTTGGGCTGCTTGACTATGCTGCTGCTGCTGCTGCTGCTGTTGCTGCCACTGCTGCTGCTTGAGTAGTTGCTCCTGTGCCGAAATAAATGCCTCATCACACATAAGCACTAAGCATACACAAAAACTAAGAAACGTAACCAGAAACTACACATCCTATGAAAATATTTGTTGCGAAATAGAAATCCAAAGTGGCTCAATGTGTAACGCAGCTAGGGTTTAATTGGGCAATAATTGGAAGCTCAGCCTAGCTGTACTTACGAGTAATTGACTCCTTGACAGCTGAATGTTTGCTATGTACTATTTGCTTCACTATACATCCGTGACAAAAGCGTCAGCAAAACAAATATAATGCTAATGTAACTCCTGCCACCCACAATGTGTGGAGTTTCCCAGACTACACGGTTTTGTTAAGTTGCTTATCTAATTTGCCCTGTGTGTGTGTGTGTGTGTGTGTGTGTGTGTGTGTGTGTGTGTGTGTGTGTGTGTGTGATGGACTAGTATCTCCTCCGGGGTGCCAGCCTGTGCTTCCTAAGATTCCCAACAGCCCTCTACCGTACGGCAAAATCTAAAATAACTTCCAAGGCACTGCACCCAGCCTAATGGCACAGGCTCCACAGAGATGCTTCTGCAAGCACAGACCTGCTGTTGCCTCTGGAAGCGAGGAGGGAGCGACTTCTGGTACTTCGAGTAGCCCTGGCTCGGGAGGCCGCCTGGCTGTCGGCCAGGAAGTGTCCCTATGCCCTCCACCTTCATCACGTCTGAGCCGCCGCGCAAGTTGGGGGAACCAGCGACCTCATCCCTCCCATCGTTGGCCACCACCGCGTCCAGTGTCTGGGGAGCTGGGGGCTGAGGACACTGCTGGGATTCTGGAGGTAAGAGGGTACAGAGGTACATTACAAACATTTTGAGTATCAAGTATCATTTTAGGAATGAATCAAAATACTGACAATTTTTTTCCAAGACCACTAATAAAAGACAGCCAACTTTCATGGCTACATGGAGTTCTGGCCCTGGGCCAGCCACAGCCTCTGGGCTATACAGGGCAGCTCTAGGACAGCTGACAGATCAGCTGTAACTGACCTGTGTTCGAATCATAGCTGCTGTTACTGCCAGCCCTCTGCCTGTTGTTGCCACCGGCTCCTGTAGCGGCACCCGCCTGGGAAGCTGAGAGGGGAGGGTCGGCAGAGTCCACGCAAGGGGACGAGGGCTGGCTGATGACGGGGGAGGAAGCTGGGGCAGACAGGGAGGGCCCAGGGCTACTGCCTTCTCTGCTGCTGCCCGAAGAGGTGGCTGCCATGGGCTTGGAGCTCTGCTGCTGCTTCTCATCGAGCCTCTTCAGTTTCTCGGCGCAGGCAGCCCGGCGCTCCTCCTCCATCCTGCGCTCCTCCTCTTCCCGCCGCCTACGAGCGCGCTCCACAGCCGCCGAGATCTCCGTGGAAGACTGCTTTCGGCGCTGACGCCACGTCTCGTCGTCGTCCTCGCCCTGGGATTGGGGAAGTAGGGAGGCGGCTGCTGGAGGGGTGCTGGACAGCTGCCCCTGCTGCTGGGCCAGACTGGAGGGCAGCTTCTGGGAGGCATTGACGGTGGCGGCGGAGCCATGCTGGGGAGATGGGCGGTCCTGCGGAAGAACAGGGGCACGATGGGTGCATAGATCAAAGTCACGCCCTAAAACACTGCAGAAGAAAAGAGTTCTCTCTGCACCCTCTCCTATCACCCTGCTGCTCATCTTCCTTCACACAAGTGAAAACTGAAATGTGCTAAAGCTTCAGCCACTAGAACTTACATCGACACCTCCGGGGGTCAGATAAGCCCCGTCTCAATATACTGATGTGCGACACCTTTCAACGTTTCACTGAGCAAGTGTTTTGCCATAGTACCTGTCGGTAGTAGGAGTAGGGTATCTGGCCCAGCAGTGGCCCCGGTGGGGGGGAGGGCTGCTCCCGTGTCCCACCCAGTCCAGACCTCCGCCCCTGTGGACAGAGGGGACGACGGGCGAGCCAGTTACCCACCACCCACGTATTATTAACCCATTACAAGATCCACTGGAGGGCCATCATTTACGCACACTAAGCGTAGAGCTGTTTAAAGCGCAGGTGTGAAGAACGGCATCAGAGAATGGGATGATGGCGCCCCCTGGTGGACACAGTACCTGGTGAAGAGCAATGTTGGCCTGAGCGGCCCAGCTGCCCGTCCCCTCCTCGGCCCAGCCTGGCTTGCTGGAGGGGGGTTGGGAAGCATCTTCTGGGGCAGGAGGAGTAGTGTGGCGGCTCTCTCCTCCGCTGTCCGGACCACGGGTGCGCGAGGTGGCGGCTGGCCCCTCCAGGGTTCGCTGCTGTTCTCTTGCTTCCCTGGAAGCAGAAGCCATATATTAGCACAAAACTGACAGGACTCACTTACATGGACCATGCCATATAAAAAGCCATAATCCTACCCCCCTTACCGGGCACCATTACTGGGCTCACTCCTCTCTTCTTCGCCTTCTTCATCACCTTCATCATCACTGAATTTCAGCTTGGCTGAGTAATCAATCTCCTCATGAGCTCCTGCAGACAAGCACAGCAAAAAGCATGGAGTCTCTGTTTACTGCGAAGGGTCAGTTGACAGCAACCTCCACATAAATACCTTCTGCAGGACTCTAGAACAATTAATTCAGATTAAGATTATAACATGCATTTTCCATTTGCCCAAGCATGAACACATGGACATCGAAAGGCCTCTCTTTAGCTACCCCATGAGACACACAAACAGGTGACAACAAGCTTGGGGGGGTAACAGCACAGGGTCAGCCAGCATGGGCACAACTGGAGCTGGGGGTAAGGGCCTTGCTGAGGGCCCACAGTGATGTGACTATTCTGCCGAGGCTGGGGTTTAAACCAATCACACGAACAGGGACTTAGCCCATTGGGTTCAAAGGGTGTGCCTCACAGCCGGGCTATACCACGTCAGCCAGAAGGCAGAACCATCACTCACCTGCCCAGCCCTCGTCTCCATCGTGATCCAACTCATCCAGCTCCTTCAGGTCATCCTGCTTCAGGATGGAAGGGCGCTTCACTGCCTCTCCTATCCCTCCCCGTGGACCCCCTGGTGGCCTCCCATCAGCCCCCACCCCACCTTGTGCACGAGCGAGTCTGGATAAAAAAGAAAAAATAGGCGGGGAACAAAAGAAAAGGTTAGGCAGACCTATCAGGATATGAATATGTTCGCATACACAGTTGGCTAACAATGTAGAATGATGGAAAACAGTCATTTCACTTACCTGGGGACCTCAGCAGATTGGGGGTATCTGTATGGTACTTGGGGGGCAAACGGAGCAGGAAAGGGGAGGTACGGAGGGTACATCTGCAGAAAAGGAGAAGGGGGGGGGGTGGCTTAAGCAAAAACCAGTCGCCGAGCTTAGAAGGCACCGGGACAGAGTGACCGGTGATGTGCGCGCCAAAGGAGCAGCCAGACAATAGCATGAATGGATTATAATCCAGTCAGATGAGAGAGTACTACCACGACCGTAGACGGCTGCAGTAACAATCAGTCGTGTACTCGTATAAAGACACAAACGCAGTGGGTGCTCACAGGTATAACTGCTGGTTACTCACAAAGGGAGGCATGATGCCGCGGTAGCTAGGGAACTGTGGGGCCACGGCAGGCTGGGAATGAGGCAGGGCGGGGCTGTTGGCCGGGGGATTCCTAGGGGGCATGTGGGAAGGGGGGGTCTGCTGGTGGGATTGCAGCTGGCCTCCCCCAGCTGCCCCCTCCATCACAGACGCTCCTCCAAGCCCACCCTCCGCCGCCCCCTCTCCGGGCAGGACCGCATTCAGGGCGCGGCCCCCCCCGTCCCGCCAACTTGTCACATCTGTGTATCAGAAATGTGCCGATGAAACGTAGGTCTTAGGATCATTAGCATGACACAGTGACACCATATCAGATAGAGCACAATGGCGGCAAGATCCCATCAACTCCACAATGAATCAGAAAGAGCTACAGTGATTAGCTGCCAATTTCATCAAATTCAAATTCATCTGTGAATAATCACTTCAATTCAGAAGTCAACACATCTGAGCCTCTCAGAAAACAAATTCTTAATAAACTGAATTCAAAATGCCCCCATATGGCACCACATACACATTCTAAATTATCCACTTACAATACCACACAAAACAATCTAGATGTTTATAATGATTATAAACTGGAATCCAGGATATATCGATTATGCTTACAATCCAGATATTATACAATAAAATGGAAGTCAAAGTACCAATTCTTTAGCAGTTATATAACCATACAATTTGAACTGCAGATTTCAGCCAAATAGACCACTTTCCTTCAAATGTCTTAGTAGAACTTTATACCACGGTACACAATACAATATTCAACATCCAATCACTTGTAGGTACACATAATTTGCTATGGTTAATTTCTTCAAAAATCTATTGACAATCTTGTACACAAAATAATATCATGTAAAATTTCAATTGTCTTTTGATACAATAAAGCTTAGACTAAAAATACAAACAGGAGTTAACTGATGTTAGTCTGTCAGACTATTCAAACTACAGGATTATGACAGTTAAATGACTTGCTGCGGTGATTACATAGCAAACCATACAGAGAGAGAAACTGAATGAATGGAGAGAGAGAAGACAAACTTCCAGCTAGTGTAATGGAACAGCTGATTCCCCCCCCCCCATTCAAGCATTTAGCTGTGACACATAAATGCACTCCCTCCTACACAAACTGAAAAAAAGGTCAGAACTTAGAAGTCTCTTCCAAAGCCTGCTGGCTAAAATCATGGAAAGCTTCTCAAATACCAGGAATGCAACAGGGTAGGGCTATGCATCTTAAATCTTCTGAGGAAAAACAAACTATCCAAACTTCAACATGCACAATATCCCTTAAAAAAGACGAATGCATCAACAAAACACCTTCATAATCTACACTGTGCAGTGCCGCTTAATATATGCACAGGCCTCGAAAATTATTTCCCCTGCAACAGGACCTTCATTGTCCAAGCATGGGCTTCACGGGTGTTACCGATGGGTCTGGCACTCACTCTGGGGGCGGAGGCTTGGTCCGGGCCCATACCACTGATCTGCAGTGGCCTGTTCTCTGCCAGCT
The DNA here is from genome assembly GCA_026779585.1 of Mormyrus proboscirostris. Classification (NCBI taxonomy): domain Eukaryota; kingdom Metazoa; phylum Chordata; class Actinopteri; order Osteoglossiformes; family Mormyridae; genus Mormyrus; species Mormyrus proboscirostris. The sequence continues at coordinate 224,131 of JAODKF010000051.1, read as the reverse complement.
CTGTCCTGGTCTCCAGCCGCCTGCAGGGTGGGAAATTCCTCGCGAGAGAATGGCGACGGTTGGCTTGATCCCTTTCCACCTGTTGACGCATACATATGACAAAGACCATGAGCACCTCTATGCTGACTGGCAAATACTTTGGGATCTATGTGTACTTTAAAAAAAAAGGTCCTTTTACATAATTAATGAAGATGTACTCACGTGAAAAACAAAAGCAAGCATACAAAACAGACCCAGCTACAGAGAGAGACAGATGGACCAGTTGAGAGCTGGATCAGCACTAGAGGACCACGCACACGCCGGTGACTTACCATCCCCTTGCACTCCATGTATAGCACTGGCCGGTGCCCAGGACCTTGCTCCTGCGCCCAGGGCTGCAGCCGGGGCCTGAAAAGCAGCACAGTATTTCAGCTTCAGTGACACTGGCCATAAGCCCACAAAGGCCTTTCAGTGACACCTTCGCCCCCGGGGGCAAGCAGGAAATACAACATTAGTACCTCTGGTGCTGTCGGGGTTTTCGGCCGGGTCAATGCAGGCGTCTGTGAAGCCACGGGCGGCTGCGATTCCTGCTGCGGAGCTGACAATGCATCGGTACTGGGAAAGAGAACAGCCAGTAAGCATGGCAAGATGTGAATCCTGCCCTGACACCACATGACCACAAGGGGGAGACCCACATAAGGATAATATAGGCACTGGAATATGACATCCCTCAGCATGGCATTGCAATCTAAGCATGCCCAAGTAAATGATCACTGTTATGAACTAGTACTATGACACTAACAACATGTCTATGCAACAAACCTTAGAATGATTGATACTTTCCAGAAACTGCCCAGTGCTATCCAGGGAAGCCAGAGGCATGTGTCACTTTTTCCAGGTAATCAACACTGACATTCCCTCATAGGTTTGTCAATGCTATTGAAATTACCAGAGCTGAGCATCACTCTTACAAAACATGCATGTTTACACATGCAATATTAGAAGCTAGTAAAATACTGAAGTGTTGCCCATCTGCAGAAAGCCAGTTTTCCACTGATTTGATCTGGCTAGATTCCTCTAGAGGCTTGACTATTCTTACATTCAGACAGACCTTTAATTTAATCCTTAATGGTTTAATCCTTATTTCCACATTTTGACTAAATTATTCAAAATTACATAAAATGAGATGAAAGGAAACTCCCACCACCTACATGCAGCGAGGCGCTTTTTCCAGCATTAGGGCATGGACCTACGACAAGACTAATTGGCGATTCTAGACTAGGATAAAATATGGGGGAACTGAACAGCAGGAATAACTGGAGCAAACATCATTAGCAGTGATTACTGCAGTGTCTTCTGGATGAAATGTCACAACAATCCACAGGAATCTGGCAGGTAACGTTTTGAAAGAAAAAAACTAAAAAAAATTTTATACCAGTTATGATATTTCCCAGAATATTTTAACTATCATGTCTGGATATATGACAGTATAGCACGCACAAGGGTTTCTGACCTCCTCAATATCAACATTACATTATGAACATTATGTTAAATGGCTGCCAGTCATGCAACTTTCATGCTAGCTGTGGGTTTTCTCCAAATGCAGCGATGCACCCTGCCAAAGTATCAATGAAGAGCAGATGCAAGATCCCACCCGCTCCTCTGACTTGTTTTCACAGTGACTTCCCTTTAACGGCAAAGAGCAAATGGTACACGAGATTTACCTCTTTGGGTCTGCAGGTTCCTGTTTGCTTGCCCATCCTGTGCCGTCTTTGGGAACGAGCGAGACGTTGGGGTCGTTGCCTTTGTTTTCTGCCTTCAGACTGGGCAGGTTGGCTGGGGGGGGCATGCGCCGCGCAGAGGCAACTTTACCAAGAGACTGGAGGCCATGGCGGGGGGGGACTGATAAAAAGTGGGGCACAAGAGAAAATAAGCACTAGTGACTTTCTGCATATTCATACTGGACTGAGAAGACTTTAAACTGAACCCCTTGCCCAGAATCCCAACCCTTAATTCATTCAATATTATCAATGCACTTCAACAGACCATATTGTTCAAAAATGCATGGGAACAGAATGGCTCCAAACAGGCTGAATGATAGATTTAGTTACTATCCAACTAACACATATTTAAATTGATGGGGAAAAAAAGGCATTCAGAATTTGGAAAACTGCAGCAATCAGCCTTTAGAAAAAAACGAAAAGTGTTAATGTGCTTAATTCCGAGACAACATAATTTATTGTAAGCAGTATTTAGGAAGTGACAGCGTGAAGATAAAGCTGTGGGTTTAAATACTTTGACTGCTGCTGAAAGTGTTCCATCAAATGAGACAGCAGCTTTGCAATGCATCTTGATTTGCACCAAAATTCAGTCAATAGCTCAGGAGAAAAGTGATAAAGACCGAGAACATCTGGGTTCATGAGATGGACATCTTTGGAGACTATGTGGCGATGGGAGCAAACGCAAAAATGGGCACTCACCAACAGGCTTCTGTGCTTCGAGGCTTTTTCCTTTGTAGGTATCAAACAGGTTGAGAGATGCATACTTTGTTTTGCCATCCTTCCCCTTTGCTGTTTGCCCAGAGCGCTCTGACATTGCGCTGTCCGCTCATTGAGTATGGTGAGCCCTGAGACTGGAAGGAACAAGGAGACAAGCAGCAAAATTATGAGCCTGGATTCTCTCTTTAGAGCAAATATCACTGGCTTAACAAGGACTTCCATGGATTGCTCCGATCCCAGGCTTTAGTTGCTAAATTTTAGGGTGACAGACAGGACTGCATAAGGTGGTGGAGATGTTTGCCATGGTGACCAGTTCAGGAGAACTATAAGAAAAATGGCACGAAACAGTTACCATGGCGATGCATTATAAATGATATTCTTCAGCCTGCTTTGAGAGGGGATGCATCCATGGCAACACCAATAACTCATTTTTAAAGCTCACCAATAACCCATTGGGACAGAATTCAATTTACACTGATAATCCGTAAACTCAGACCAAAAAGTTCCCTCATTCCAGATATTCATCAACATATGACAACCAACTACACAGATGAGACCGTAAAAGCATCAAGCTGTACTCCACGTTGCATTTCAGACACATCCAAATAGCACTGTAAAACACACATTTAAGTATCAAGAAGTAAGAAAAAAAGTAGAAAAAAATCTGACAAGACATAATGAAACCTTGGCTTCTATAGTATCCTTTTGAAAACAATGAATCACAGGAGAATGACCTGTTACATCTCCTTGACATTGCAATAGGTGTGGCCCTGTATACCATATGATGCATTGCATTAAAGGATTGAAACAAACATTCCAACTGTACAGCATCATGTAGAGCACTTAATATCTAATGAATCGTTCTTTATAGTAAGAAAATCCAAAGTAAGAAACAGAGTGAGATTACAGGGTTTATTACTTTAATATGTAATCACAGATGGTTTGCAATAAAAAATGCTAAAACTGAACGCTTATCTGCCAAAACACACTGTACTGACACACGAACTGTGGCACAGCTTCTGTACTGCCTTACGGTTCGCTGCACTATTTGGCAGGCATGGAAATTACTGTCCTCAAGCCCTAATAAAACAGAATATTAACTACAGTTAAACCGCTAATCTAAAATCGTGCGACAGATACAACGCCTGTTTAATCGCTTACATAATATTTTTACCCAACCCTTCCCCAAGAAAGAAGTTCAACGTTATATCAAGTATTAGCTTTTTAACCGCGATGAAGTTTTCATTTTGGAAGACTAAGAGAATGACAGTGATAGCCAAAACGCAATGGAAAATATCTATATTCGTTCTTTTACAGACTGACCAAGTTAGCTTGCTATGTATATTAAAAATAAAACAAACCCCTAACTAGCCAACTAGAATTCCAAATTATATCGAGCATGTCGATATTTTTTAGAAACGGAACCTCATCAACAGCTTTATATGTAAGCGGGGGGTATTATTAGCAACCCAACTGAATGCGCTAATAACCGCACACGTCCACTAAGCAACACGCAGGCTTTCGCACGGCGACGTGCCGAACAGTGGTCACTCCCCGGCGGCGCCCCGCCGCACTGTGATACCGGCGGAATAGCCGGATGCTTCCACACTCAACCCAGGTAGATTACACAATTAGATCGGAATATACGTGATAGGTAGCCGGTAAACAGCCGATTAGCCAGGCTAAGGGTGTAGCATGAGGCCTTTGGAGTTCAGAAAAATACACCGACATTTTTTAGATTAAGCCGCCAAAGTAGACACACGCAGAAACGTCCATTCTTCCCTGACCGATGAAATTAGTTCAATACAACAGCTGGGTTTACTAGACTTTTAAAACCCGCAGTGACCTGGGTATTAAACACAGTAGCACGCGAGCGTGCCGTAGCCGGCTAGCTAACGTTAGCGGAGTAAATGTAAAACGCGGCCTTCTTACATTACACAGGGGAGACCGTCGTGTTTAAAATCGCGTGAAGGGAAAACGACACGAACATGCGAGCGCTTCGCAGCTCGTGGCGACTCCCCACCAGCACGCGACCGACCGGCTTTTTTTTTTTAAACCTCCGACATTTGTAAACGGTAAACCGAACTGCAGGAACAAAACAAAATGGCGGCCGGTGGCCAGGCCATACTGCATTGACAACAAGCCGGTTGTACAGCGAGCTATTACTACTACCACAACAAGATGTGGACGATACAGTCTAGTCTATACGCGTTCCTCCGTCACCTTTCCCATTTATTTCAAACTCCTTTAAACCTACACCCCGTTTCAAAACAAATCAAAGCCCACCTCCCCGTTCCCTCCAGCCAACGTCTCACAGGCTATAGCTGGAGAGCGAGACCAATTTGTTAATTTATAAAGCACCGCAAAAAATGGGGCAAAAGCCACTCACCTGGCCTTATCCCGACTTGTCTCGAGGTTGCGTCGCAAATGGATAAAACAGCAAACTAGCTAGCTAGCTAGCTAGCTATAGCTCCCGCTGGCCAGCTAGCTAAAACCACCTATCCCGATTTGTTTTGTGGCTAGCTAACGTTAGCTTGCTAGCTATCCGAAAAGCCCGATTAAAAATAAAGAAAATGTAATTTCATATAAAATCGGACAGGGGTTTATGGAGACGGATATACGTGGGGCGACTGGGTGGTACTCCCTTTTCTTTTTTCCCCACAAAATAAATGAAAAAAGAAAAAGAAAATAATTACAGACAGAGGTCGATACGTCACTACAAGAGCCGTCAACGGCTACTGGCTACGGCAAAGCAGAAGGGGGTGGAGAGGAGGCGGAGTTAATTAACATAATACCTTCGTAACGTCCTCGCGGCCTATCGCGCAGCGTTTTCGGCTTTGCTCCTTATTTGCATGCATTTCAATCACGCTCTGTGTACGTCGTTTGTAAAGGCCTTATTTCATAAACGCGATCCGGAGTATGACTTGGACCACCATACTGGCAATTTTCAACGTGCGTTTTGTCTCAGGATTCGCTTTAATAACGGGACAATTAATATTTTTACAAACGACACCCGCAACTACAGGCAGACTAAAAATAAATGTGGACAGACATTTGAATTATTTCTAGCAGAACGTATACTTAATATTTTGAAAGAAATAACGTCTTGATTAAAAAGTATGCCAAACGTTGGAATAGCTCTGAAGCAACCCCAAGATACTGGATTAATATGAAACAGATTTTTAGAATATATTGAAGAGAATAACGGCAAAAATAATTTTCACAAAATATCTCAAGTATTGAGAAACGGATTTAGAATTATAATTACTCTGCAGTAACAGTTAGGCTGCCGTAATAATTTAAGGAAAGGTCTACAACTTTTAACTGCAACCACATACGACTTTTTATTCCGACTCAGAACGTAAAATAGTAACGTATTCTACCTAGTTGTGATAATCTCATGCAGAGGCATTTATCTCAGAATAATAGTATTGAGGAATAATATGCCATCCGCATAGATTCTTTGGTGTGCAGTAGGTGTGGAGCACCTTAATTTTACCAAAACCTGTGGGTAGTATGTAGAGTAAATGATCATATGTTTGATCAAGCAGTGACAGCTGGTGGCATTCATCGGTGTTGTAACTTTTGATGCTATGCAGCTGATCAGGCGAAAACAATGTTACCAGCCTCAAAATTCAAATGCATTTCAAATGAAGTCTGTAGCCAAATTTTTAAAAAAGTGATCACTAGGTGGCATTGTTGTATAGACACACATATGTATATTCTAATTGTATTCTTTCCTGTTTCTTGGTTATTCTGTTCGGTGGTTATGTTATTTTTAGCTGTGAACGCCACAGAGAAACTTGAACAGACGACTATTTAATATCATTATTCGAACCAAAAGAATGGCCTTCAGACCCATCGTACCCTTGCCAAGATCACTGTTGCAGTGTCAATTTTCATTTTGACACCCGCCTCTGTATCGTAAAATTAGAAGAGGACTTTTTAATCATTAATTCAGCTAAACATATATGGGCTAATGCTTTAAATTCCACAGTCGTTTTAAAAATGACGGGTAAGGATAGAGTTCATGTGTTTTATTTTTTAGACTATGTTAACAGGTCACCATGTCATTTTGCATTCATGGATGAAAGGCAGCGTAAAGGTTTTTTTTTGTGTTAGGTCTGTATTTTATATAAATTACGCCGCAGTCTTATTTGAGTGCGCTAGGCTTTCCTAAGTGACCCGTATTTGATTTTAGAGCCGTTGCCATGGTGACATAAACTGACAGTATGTGTTGTGATGGAGATTCTGGGATCTGCAGTTTACATAGTGGACCACATTTATGAACGTACTTCTTACTATCAGTAAACTACGGTTTTCCCTAAAGCAGTCACGTAATATTAAGTCTTGTGTAATGACATTGTCATTTAAATTAAATTAAATATGAAGCTCACAAGTACTTTTTTAACCTGGTAGTTGTAAGTTAGGAGTCTTGCACATTTAGTTGAATTTAAGTTTGTCAATATCTTTATCTTATCTCCAAATATGTCTCATTATAACAAGAATGCAGGGTATCAACATTCCCCTCAGTAAAGTCTACGTAAAAAAGGCAAACAAAATATAAAAAAAAAACAAAAGAGGAGGCTAATTTGTATTCTCTTACTTTCAGTATTACTTATGCTCTTATGTTTATGTTCAAAAAGAACACTGACTGGAATGGCTTGAGATTTCATTGTTCCTAATTTAAATTATGGGTGTATCACATTTTTGGAATAGTCCACTCAAGGGAGGTGCGCCGCTCATAGCAACAACCAACTGGACGCTCCAGATTAGGTTGTGACCGATGACGTGATACTAAACACCCCAAATCGATGGTGACAGATCTAATCACAGGGCAAGGTGACAAAAGATAACATATTATATTTTTCTAAAAATATTTGTGCTTTCTAGTGAAGAGCCATGCTGTTCCTGTTTGAAGAGGTTTCACTCAAGCAAGTGTATTAACAGAAAAGTTGCTTGTGTGGAGTTTTTCCCAGTAGGATTCAGCTATCCTGCCTTGTTATGTATTTTTTCACCATTATATTTGCTGTGTGGGGAAAATAAGTTGTTTTTAAAAAAATCTGCCACAATCAAAACAAAAACAAGAAAATGAGAATTAATGATGTGGACATGAAACAATAAAATAGCACACAAACATACATTCATTAATTTATTTTTAAACATCAGAAACTTTACAATATTTACATACAATGTTTAAGGATAACTGGAATTTTAAATAAATCTGGATAAATCCAAAATTATTGCATCACGGTGATTTTTTATTACATTTAAAACCCGTAATCATGTACACTTCATGCACAGCACTCTCTCATCCGTGTGACAAATCCAGTTATTTAAACAGCCCACTGCACGATTCCAGTTATTATTACTTCATTGGGCTTGATCTTAGCTACAAGATAACTGAAGACACACATCCAATTCCCTTTATAGCACAATCAGACTTAAAATTCCCAAGCAATCCAAATCATTTTTTGAACCCAATTATATTTCGAATTTTGACTACCAAATTTCCATGTATTGACTACCGTAACGAACAATTTTTCTTTAATCTGTAGCTATAATTAAGGGAGTGTGACAGTAAATCCAGTATGTTACCCCTAACACACTGCTTTATTATATGCAAAAAAGGATCAAAATAGTATTGAATGAAATATTTGATTCCTTAGAGACAACACCAAAAACTGGAGAAGATATGAGCATCCACACTGCACATCTCCATAGACGATTACATTTTACTGAACTTCATCTGGAATGCAAATTAAAGTTCATTTTTTACTTTAGAGAGAACCCAGTATCCTTCCCAGCAGGCAAGCAAATGGTGGCTTATATTGCAAATGCTCCGCTTAACTGGTTCAGTTACTAACACTATTTCTCCTAAAATCCTACAGTAAGGAACACATATCAATTCTAGTTTTGAGTAGGTTTAATCCTAAAGTAAGTGACTTCCTTTATTATGGAGAGGAGATACAGGACAATTATGAATACAGATCCCACTTTACAAGAAGTCTTTTTTGGGTTCCATCTTTAATCATCTACTCTCAAGGTGGCTGACTGTTTTCCACTAAACTTAAGTCAGATGGCAGCAGCTGTGAAAGGACATTTCTGAACAAATGTATATGATAATTGGATGCAGGACAAAGAAAGTTGATGGTGTTGCACCAGCCCTTGGCTCACTTCTTGATCCTGTCCACACGCCATCTATGGCACTTTGTCAACACAATCCTATGCTGACATCATGCAAAGTCCCACGTGAAATCCCAGAATCTAAAATCCAGCCCCATTTCATGGCTTGTGCTGTGCTGGCAATATGGATACTGTTATTTCGTAGAACGAACATATAAGTTCAAGTGGGGAAAAAAAACTCAGCGTTCCTGGACACGACTGCAGGATTTGCTGCCCCCTAGTGGTAGAATTCTACAGGTAAATGAAATCCGCGCTGTAAATTGACAGAGCAATCTTAAACATTTTTATACCAGTATCTCAAAGCAAATTGAGAAGAGAAGAAACAAAAATCATTGCACTGAAACAGGTATTTCTTTGAATCAAGTCTGATTCAAACTCATGGCTGACACCCCCCCCATTGTTCTTTAAGCCTCTTCCCATTCCTTCAAGCAGAAAATCCATCCATCCATTCTCTGTACACGCTTGTCTTATGCAGGGACGTTGGGGAGCCTGAACCTACTGCGAAGATTACAGGCATGAGGCAGAGAACAACCCAGGATGGGGTGCCAACTCATTACAGGGCACAGCACTCACCAGTCACGCACACACCATTCGCTCGCACACGCACACACCATTCGCTCGCACACGCACACACCATTCGCTCGCACACGCAACACTTATGGGCTATTTGGTGAAATTCTCAGAATGGTCTTTTGTTGGCAATAACGCTGCTGAGGGTTGACACCAGGGAACGCTGACACCCAAACTACACGGGTATCTTCTGAAAACTTTAGCCATCTCTTCCCAACCCGCTGTCCCCCCCCCCCATTCCTTCCTAAATGCCCCCATACAAGTGGATCTTTGCAAAGGAGATCGTTTCGATGTAGCTCTTGTGTCCCTTCTCGTATATGAGGTAGATGAACTTCCTGTCCTCTGGGTGCGAGCCCGTCAGTGACGTCAGCGCCGAGTAGCCGCTCGGTCCCGGCCAGATCTGCACCACATCCTTCTCCCACGACGTGCCGTTGCTCAGAGACCAGCGCAGCGTCAGGTTGATCCCTGCGAGGATGGGATGAGATGGGATAGTAAGCCAGAACATAAGGGTCATCACCACACCATCCACCTGTAACCATTCGGTCCCATTTCCATCCATCCATCCATCCATCCATCCATCCATCCATCCATCCATCCATCCAGAGTCATGGTAAGGTGGAAGCCTATCGCATTAAACATAGGGCGCACAGTGGGGGCACCATGGCGGGGATGGCAGTCAATCACAGGGCACACACACACACACACACACACACACACACACATACACACACAAAGAATCACACGATACAGCCAATATAGAGAAGCCGACTAATCAATTAACACTCTCTTTGAATCGTAGGACAAAATACACAGGATGTAAGGATTTGAGCCTCCCTGCTGCAGAGGTGTGAGGAAACAGTGCTAACCACTAGGCCTCCGCCCTACCCATAAGCCTCTGCAGTATGGTGGCAAGCGCCCCCCCCCATGACAGCGCTTACGCTCGTGATCGTTGGCAGGGTTGGTGAAGTATATGATGCCCTCCTTCTGCAGCGCCCCCGCCGCCACCACCGGGTCCACCAGCGTGTGGTCGAAGGTGAGCTCCTCCAGGGGCAGCGACTGGCCGCCGTCCGTGCTGCGCACCACGATGCGGCAGCGGCAGTGGTAGTTGTACTGGTTGCGTACGTTGATGACGATGCTGCCATCCTCCATCTCCACGGGCTGGGGGGGCATCGTGGCATGGGGGGGAATAAATCAACAAACTTAGCAAAACAACCCTGAATCTGGTTACACAACAGAGGCGTGGAAATTAGGGAATTAAGTGTTATGAGACGTTTTAAACGATTTCTCATTTAGACTGAATTGCACCAAGTGAGGCGGTGAATGAAATCCAATTAAAATTTACATTTTATTTGTTTAGCAGATGCTTTTATTCAAAGCGAAGTATAATTGAAATAGTGGGGTCAGTCAGTCCCCGGAGCAATTGGGTGGTTAAGGGCCTTGATCAAGGGCCCATGGTATTTGAACTAGTGTCCTTCTGATCACAGGCAGCACGCCTGATCCACACACCACCCAAAACACAGCGAGACAGACGAGAGCTTTCACTAGCCGAAAATGAGGACGTGCCGAATCCCTGGAAGGAGCAGAGCTGTGCCGAGTCAGACAGCCGTCGCCCTGACGCTCACCTGACACTCGTCCGGGTTAAAGTCCAGTTCCAGCTTGTGCTGGTTGAATGGTATGCTCTTCAGGGCTGCGCCGTTGGTCCACGTCTTGCCGTGGTCGTCGCTGAGCACACAGAAGACCCCATCACCATCAATGGAGCCATGTCCACACACTACCAGCCGGCCCACTGCTGGGGGGTAGCGTTTCTGTGAAGGACGGTGTAACCAACGCCAATATCACACCATTAAACACCTCACCCACATCTCTCCACATCTCCATCCATCACAGATTATTACAGTACAGGATCACAGAAAGTCCAATGAACAGGCGACAGCAGCATGGACAGGATGAAGTGAAGCTTTATTTGCCATTAGCACTGGAATACGTGTTTTTGTATGTCTCATCTTGCTTTCCTTTCAGAAAAAAACAGCTAAGAGCAAAGTTTGGTGACATTTATCTAGCGACCCTGGGGCATTCTGCGAGGTTAAGAAACTCACTCGAGGGCCAAACAGAGATATAACTATTCTGCCAAGGCCTGGCCTCAAACCAGCGACCTTCTGATCATAAACACAGTCTTAGCCCGCTGAGCTACACACCACTTGCCAGTTCATCGCAGGGCGTGTGCATGCACACACGCATGCACGCGCACACACACACACACACACACACGCACAGTACTGGCAACTCAGGGACAGCAATTCATATAACTGACTCTTGCAGGATTCAAACCCACAACACACTGGAGGTGCAAAGTTAGGATGCCACCCACTGAGCCACCGCAGTCAGCATGCGGGCCAGACTCACCTGGATGCCATAGCCAGGCCCCGGCGCGAAGCTCTGCACCCCCAGCTGGACGGAGAGGTTTCGGGGCCGACTCCAGCTGAGCCCGTCGTCCATGCTCTCCACCAGCATGGTGCTGGACGGGCTGCAGTGGTAGCGATGGAAGCAGAGCGAGTAGAGCAGCAGCACAGACCCCGTGTCCTCGTCCACCACCACCGAGCCCAGGTTCAGGCCGTCATCCAGAATGCCGTCGTCCACGATGAAATAGGTGGGAGACCAGGTGGCCCCTAAACGGGAGGTACAGGTGATCTGAGCTGGATCCTACTCTAGCATCCTGGGGACAGAACACTGCTACATCACAGCCAGTAATCACGACGGGGGAAACGAGTAACAGACATGGAGTATTAAATTCTCAGTTGCCGATTTGGTTGTGCGCGATTACAAATCGACGCCGTCCTACAAAAACGGTCCCCCTTTTTGGTGACTGGGACTTATTACTAGAAAAAACAACAATTAAATAAAAAGCAAAATTACAGACAATTCAGGATAATAAGATGCCACTACGTGACAAAAATTTGGTAAGTGCTCAGTGCTAAGCTGAGCTAAAAGTATGGATTTGAAAGTGTCTAGTATTCAGGCTCCATTAATGATCTCAGTCAACTGGGTCCATTTGAGGGCAGCGCAGAACTGTGACCCGTTCCTGACGATCTGAGAAGTTTACGTGGCTCAAATCGCCGCAGCGTGTCAGGCCGATACTTGAGGCTGAAACCAATAAGAGATTCAAAGAGCAGTAATAATACCTTAGTCTATTCTCTAATGCGCAGGTAGCGAGCGTAAGGATTTAAGACCAGGGACGATGCTTTTAACCTGGTAGCTGCATTCTGAACCAACTGCAGCTGTCCGTTTGTCGTTTTGGTAGCCCAGTTAGACTATTAGAGTAATACTTTCTGGTAGAAATAAAGGTGTGGATGAGTTTCTCTAGGTCTAGTTTAGCCAGAAAACCTCCAATCTTGTTGACGAGATAAAATAGTGATCAGGTGACTGCTTTCACATGACTGCTGAAGTTGAGATCAGAGTCCATCAGTATTCCAAGCTCAGTTGCTAATTATTTCGATTTTCTGGCTTTCGAATCCAGATAAGCAGATAATCCGTGCCTCTCATTGCTATTCCCGAATAAAATAATCTGTCCCATCTAGTTTGTCATGTGCTCAAAGCTTACAAAGTGAGTCAATGGGACTGTAGTGGTTTGGAGAAAGGGCCAAGTAAGTCTGAGTATGATCTGCATATCTGTAGAAATCCATCTCATAGTCTTGTATGATTTGGCCAAGAGGAAGCATGTCTTAATTACATAAAAGTGGGCCAAGAATCGACCCCCGGGGCACACCACATGTTATAGATGGAACTATGCAAAGAATATGCCAATTTTCTTCTGTCTACAGATAGCATTTAATTATAGACATCTAACTGACCCATAAAAAACAGATGCCTTCACAAAACATTTAACTAGTACTTTTGTTTGTACAAGTCAACATTTGTAATCATGATCGTTATTTTGGTGTCAGGGGGCTGCAGGGTCCTTATGCGGGGTTGCATGAGTGCTGCTGGTGTCAGGGGGCTGCAGGGTCCTTATGTGGAGCTGCATGAGTGCTGCTGGTGTCAGGGAGCTGCAGGGTCCTTATGTGGGGCTGCATGAGTGCTGCTGGTGTCAGGGAGCTGCAGGGTCCTTATGCGGGGCTGCATGAGTGCTGCTGGTGTCAG
>JAODKF010000051.1:191488-204893 GCA_026779585.1 Mormyrus proboscirostris | reverse complement strand
ATGATAAAAACATTTAAGTATAAAATGTCATTAACTAAGAACTATTAATAAATTAAAGTACCCACATCGATGGCGGTAAAGTAGTTTTAATTCTCTGAAAAAAAGGCTGTTGAAAGAATTCTTTCAGGAGTATAATTCTGCCTGGCGTTAAAATGAAAGAGCTGAAGAAATGTCCCCTGTAGCGTTTCACAGGACTGTGCTGCTGCACATCTTTGGTTTTGCAACTCTGTGTTTTGTGTGTGTGTGTATGTGTGTGTGTGCGCGCGCGCAGGGGGTGTGAGAGAACAATGAGGGGGAGAGTTATATGTGTACGGAGCCGCGGTGTGTACACGCCGGACGCCGGGGAGGCTTGACTGGCTTATACTGCTCCGCGTATACAGACGCTGCGCTTGGGACGACTGCGATCGCACAGTATGTCGCGGAGGACCAGTCGACGCTTGACGAATAGGTAAGGGCGAAGAAAGACCCTGTATGTGTGTGCGTACCCGCGGTGTGTTCTGTTTACAGTTCCTGTGCTATTCTGACTCCGGCAATATGACTGCGACAAACACAGAAGCTACTGCAGGTTATTATTTCCTGTGGAGGACAGGACACTATGTTCAGTCTTGAATCTGTATGAGAGGCACACAATGCGGATATAGACAGGAGCACAAGTGACAGCAGATGCTCTTAATAGTCACAGTGTGAGAACAATTCCGGTAAGACGAACACTGTTGCATTCTCTTCCAGATCGGCTTAAAAACTACATTCTTCCAGTCATGTGGTAAAGTTCATTCAAGTCACAAGTTGAGAGAGAGTGCTTAAAGTGAAAAATTACACACACTAATACCAGAGGAGAAGGTTTAAGAGCACACACTGCGACAGTTTATTGCACAGTTTTTTTTAGATAACTGAAGGCTTTCTTTTGCACATACAGAGGGTTAAATGTATGCTCACCTTTACGCACCTTCCTGTAAACCACGTTCTCTGATGAGGACATTGAGATACACAGCTTACATTTCAACACAGAGAGTTTAGAAACAGGATTTGTGCTTATTCTGACTGCTATTCTGTCCCTGATCTCCCAACAGCTGTTGTCAGGCCGTCATAAAAAGGCAAAACTTTCGCGCTCTGCATCATGTGCCAATGAATGTTTCACTTTCCATTAGAAAGAAGTAACAGACAAAGTGGAAGTGAAAAAAGAGGTATAGGTGGGGGGGTGTTTAAAGAGGAAGTGTTAAATATACCATACAAGGATTTTTGACAGGATTTTCAGACTTTAATGGCCTCACTTGCACAGAAAAACATAAGGCTTTGAAGCATACAGTCTAACAGAGAGCAATAATAAATCACTTTCAGCTTTTTGGCCTAAAGAAGAGAAAAGCTTTGGTAGTTTCCCATGCAGTTTTAACCACTGCAGTTTTGGTATCTGGTTGCTGCAGGCAGACGGAGCTGGAAATAGCTGAGGATTATTTTTATAGTATTGTGTCTTTTATAGGAAAAGCTCAACATTCATTTATGTCCTGCAGTTTTGCTGTGACCACAGTATGAGATGGGACAACAGGACGAAAAAACAAGGACTGCTGTTTGGGAAGTCACTTTGCATCAGAGACAATGAGCAGAGCAAAGATCCATGACAACAACAATCAAATCACAAAAATGAACATTAAGATTAACAAAGAATCGTGTCCCTGCCGTTCCCTCGGAAACCAGAAAGGATTTGTCTTTGCATACATCTAATAGTTTTCGAAATTTTAAGGTTGCAAAGGGGATCCAGTTAGATAAAGCTGAACAATAACCGATTGCATCTGCTCTCTTAATTCTCTTCTTCATTTTCCATCCCCAAGGGCTGGACATCTCGCCCAAGTGGGCATGTGCAGTTGTCATAGACACAATCGGATCCCAGATTAAAGAGAACGGGACCTGTGTTTACCACACAGAGACTCCTGTTATATTCACTAAGGAATGTATTACTATTAATTGGCAAATTTCTATGTGATTTTGATTGGTAGATTAGCATGATAGATTTTGCTGCTGCTTTGCTTTTGTTTAATATGGGTAAAAATAGCTAATGGCTGTTAGCACAAGTGCATCCTGTGACTGATGGAATGAACAGATTGTGGTTTCTCTGCCTACAAGAGTTGTTCTTTTTAAACGAGGCCAACAATCCAACAGCTGTGAGTTATGTGTAGTGATTGGCATGAATGCCACACCCTGCATTTCACAGTATTAATGCCTGAATTTCCAGTCATTCGGGCTGTGGCCATATTCTGCTTGCGTTGAATTTCACAGAGGCAGATGGAATAGTATGACGACCATTTTCACCGAGGCAGATGGAATGGTATGATGGATTGCCAGCTCTGCTGTGCGTGTTTGTGGAGTTTGCGTGTCCTCTCCGTGTTTGTGTGGGCAGCTCCCCATGAATCTGTACCAGATGTGCACTATGGAGATGGAAGCTTTTGCACATGGGTTCAGTCTAACCACATCTGACACATAACATATGACTCTATCCAACCTTTAAGTCATATGAGTGGATCATATGTATTGAAATATTTTTCCATGTATTTCAATTTCAGTATATTAAATTGTTCCTTGGTTCACAGAATATCGTAGTTTCTGGCATCCGGAGCAGAATAACCAAAATGGTGCTGTCGCCTGGGAAGGGCAAGCATGAGGACATGAGTGCTGAGGTCCATTCTGGACGGGCGACGATCCAATCAGAGAATGACGGGGACTATCGAGGCGACAACGGTAATCCGCCAAGCTGCCTGCCTCGCGGGCCGCCCTCATCCAATGGCTCCGCAAACCCTCAGGCTTCCGTTTATCGCCTCTCCAGGCCGCTGCATCTGGGCCGAGCCCAGCTCCTCATTGTGCAGTCCTGCATTCGACCTGACGTGCTGCAGAGCCCAGCTGGAGAGGACTGGCTTCCAGGTGCGCCACGCTGTACTCACCAGCCCGTCTAGTGCAGTGAGGAGCACAGATCCATCACTGTGTCCTCATCCCCAGGATGCCTCAGGCATGTTAACGGCTGGGCCTCTCCTCCAGCAGGCGGCCTGTATATGTATTAGGCTGGGTCAACTATTTTGAGTTTTTCCGGTGCGGGTGTCAGGGAGATTCTAAGATTCGGCCCTTCCAATTGGGATGGCAGCCCCGCTGGGGGTGTGGGGGGTGGGCGACGGGATGGGTATCAGGCTATTAAATTAACAGGGGGGGGGGGCACAATAACGTGCTTGAAAATATGGGAGAATTGGATTTAGAAAAAATATATTCCAGTGAAAGGGAGGGGCAGCGCAGTGGTTTTACTGCTGGTTACCGTGGCCCCATGTGCGGAGTTTGAATGCTCTCATCATGCCATCACTGGGTTTTCTCTGGGTACCCCAAGTGAGTGAGTGAGCCCTCATGCACCGACAGGTTCCTACCGCTCCCCCCACAACCCTGAATAGGACAAGTTGGATGGATGGATTTTCAAGTGAGGCTGAAACAGAAAACAGGTGCCAGGAAGCACCTGATTAGGCTCTAGAATCACCTGTGTGTATATTCATTACATTTAAATAAATACAAATATCCTGATCCAGACCAGTATGAGGGAACGTTCAGCGTTCAGCTCCCCTTTAGCGGTCACTGCTTTTCTTGTATTGATACAATTCCACACTATTTGGGGCGAGAGTCGACACTGCGCGTTATGTCCCGGGAGTGGTCTGGTTCAGAGCTTGATTTGACTTGGCAGAATTTCCGATTTTCCTCATTTCCCTTTTAGATTCCTGTTGAAGATTTTGAAATCCCACTTGGGAAAGCGTTGGATCACCCTCCTGTACGAAGATACCTTTTCTTCAGCTCTTCTGTTTCACATTTCTTCATAGCAGTGGTGAGAACTATCCCATGCTCGGCAAAATCCTGATTTCTCCTGCTTTTACCTTTCTTGGGGGTCAGGTCTCGGTTTGGTAGCACTGTGTTGTGCTTCCCAGTTAGCATGCGCTTGCAAAAAGTGCACTAAGTAGCTTCAGTGGAGTGTTTATGTTACAGAGTACTGTTACTTGTTGTGTACAAGGACGTCTCATTCAGCACAGTGTTCGTGAACACTGGCATGCAGTCAGTCTGAAAGCCGCTCATTGCTCTCGGACAGGCGGTGTACGTGGTGATATGGTGTGGCGTGTACTCAACTGTTCACCTATACTTTGACTTCTACCTCCCGGAATTCTGGATCCTCTGTTTTGCCGTCACACTGCTGTCCGTGATTGTCACATCTGTGATCATCCTTGTGCTCTATCACAGCAACAAACAGGTGAGCGTAGAGCCCAAGTGGTTCTCATCGAATAGCGATTTCAAATAGCACCACCTGGTGACTGAAACTGAATATTACAGCTTCAAGAATGTTAGGCCTCTTTCATTGCATTAATGTCAGCGTGATGAGGTTGGTAGAATGGATGACATGGACCAAGTACCTTTAGGGATGATTGTGGTGCTTTTTCTTTGTAGATCAACATTAACACAGATGTCAGGCTGATTCAGGTGAACGAGAGGCTGGTCAGACATGGATTATTGGTGGGTGTAGCAGATTGGGTGCATCAGTGTGTTGGCGTACAACAGGTATCCTTTGGAAATCAATCGGTCTAAGCACAGTACCCCATCAACGCACCGCACAATATGTTAGTCCTTCCACGGTTATTTGTGTAATTCAGGCTCCTGTTCTGCACGTGGCCCCTGCTCCACAGCCTGGACCTGAATCTGGATGTTTGTCTGTTTCTACCGCAAACACCCTGTGATTGGCCTCTGTCCTGCACGGGAAGGAAGCTTGGGGATTTCTCCTCCTGACCTTTGACCTTTTGCATCTGATCAGCTGATCTGGAGACAGATTAGTAGGGATGTAAATCAGGGGAACACACATAATTTGTTCCTGGCCTCCAGGTAGCAATTTCAGAAAAAGAACTGAGGACAATGACAGTTAGGTGAAAGTCGGGGGAAAGATTTCCAAACTGTAATAATATTAACAAAATAATACTGTACTACTCATATTAGTACTGTTACTCTGTTATTCTTCTTTCTACTGTACTGTTACTATTGTATTTACTGTTACATTGCATGTAAATTTCTCTCTTACTTCTCAGCCATCTGTGTACTCCATGTGACTGTTTATTGATTCTCCTTCTTCATTTGCAATCTGTTGTTCTCTCCCTTACCTAATTACCGGCTCTTTGTGAATCATCGATCTACTTGTTTCTTCACACTTCTGTCTTATATTAGCAACTCGCAACTTATATATTAATAAGCCTCGAGATGCTAAGGACAACATAGCATGGAACAGCCACATACCATTGGGCCTCTTGCCCACCACCTGTTCCATTGCACTTGTCCTGTCTCATTTCTTGGCCCCTTAGGGATTTTCTTCCTTGACCTTTGTTCAGCTGTTCTTAGTGCACTGGGATCTCACACCCTGTCTGGGGGCCCTGACCGAAACCCTGGAGGAGATGAGCTTCATTAGGGATGAAGTGCAGGTATGCAGCCTCAGACTGCAGTGAGCTTTCTGGGTGCCACTCGTTTGGCCTAGTTTGTGCTCATGGGAGTTTTACTTACAGAACAATGTTCTGAGGGCAGAATGCAAAATGATTGGTTCAGAGAGAGAACCAATCAGATTGTAGAGGAGGTAGGTCCAAGCAACTAGAGGAGGTGGGATCAACCAATCAGAGGTCTTGGTCCCACCTCGTCTAGTTGCTTGGACCCATCTCCACCACAATCTGATTATTTATCTCTCTGAACCAGTCATTTTTCATTCTGCCTTCAGAACATTTTTGTGTAAGCCTGGTTTCTGCATTGTTTGAAGTCTAATCCTGCAAGAAACAAAATATTTAAAAAACTGGGTAATACTCATTCATTAAAACCAAGACTAGTAATGTCTGTTCATGAAGGACAATATACACATTAGGAATCTTTTTTGTTCAAATGTAAGTTATGGATTGTGCATGTCAACTTGTCAGTACTGAGTGATACCTCTTCTCTCTAAGCACAAACTCAACAAGAGAATGTCCCACCTCCTCCTCGCAACCAAAGTCACAAACTTCAGAGAAGAAGAAAGCTCATACACTGAGGAAGGGGCTGATGAAGAGTGCCCCCTGTTGGTAGGCAATGAACAGGACTCTGGTAGTACTCCGATTACCCAGAGGGAGGAGACAAAACTCACCAAGGACTACAGCCTTGTGCCAGACTGCAACCTCCCCATCCAGGTCAAATATTATATTAATATTAATATTAATATTGCCATACCATAATAAACAGCATTGTGTTTTGTCATGCTGAACCGGTTCCATTTATCATAGTATATAATATGTGGATGTCACTATTTACATCCCACGATCATTTGTGTGCTCTCTGTATAACCGAGGCCTGTTATATAATAATAATATCACAAGATTCATAATTGTACCATTTCATTTGAAGAATCAGCACTGTGAGGTTCTGAATCACATGCCATTTATTAGGGAAAAATTAAATTGCAAAGTGATTAAATCACGTATTGTTAAATCTACTGTCAAAACATGAATTTTTGCTTTTCTTTTGCAGGAAACAGCATACCGTCTCTTGCTGACGTACAGCGCCACCTATGTCAGGCTGATGGTGTCCAAAAGGCTTCCCATGTCATCACAGCGCCCTCTATCCTCCAGGAGGGCTCACTGCAGTAATGCCTCCCTTTGCCTCTGCCAATACGTTTGCAAAAAAGTAGACATAGGTAGAGGGCACAGCAGGAGGGAGCAGGAATAACAAGAACAGGGCCAGCCATCATATTTGGACTAGGGGAGGCTGAAAAAGTACCTAAGATGGAAAAGGAAGCAATGTGCTTTTCCTTGTACAGTATGTATATTTGGAAATGATGTCAAGGGCTCCTGTCCATAATTGTAAAAAAAAATCACAAGTTTAGCAGAAGTACCTGTATCTGATTGGAGGGTTTAAAGTATCGGAAGGTTTTATACATTAATATAACACCAATTTATGTCAATACCTTTCTCCAGTGATGCATTGATATGGATAAGAGATTGCTCAGAGTATCCCATGTCTGTGATGAGTCATTCATCGAGCGTGGAGCTGGCCTGCTTGGCATGTAAAACACAGCGACTCTGCTTGGGTGACAATACACATGCAGCGAAGGGGGGAGGGGGGCAGGTCAGATCAGCGGAGACCCGGCGAAGTAGAGGCTATGGATGGAGACACTCCACAGGAGCAGGGTGTTAAATGATTGGAGGCACTGAGTCTCTTTGGGAGGCTAAATGACCATCTGTGATCCTGCTGGCAATGGCTCATCTATCTCTCTCCCCCCCTTGTAAAGAGCACCACATATGCAGTGTGTATCAGCCTTTGTTTCTGTGCCGTGCGATTGGACAACGGGACCCAGCCAATCAGAGGCCAGATGCTGTCCAGTTGGAGAATGCTGTATTGCCCTTCACTGTTTTAAGGTGGCATTAACATTCCATAGCGTCTGCTGGGAGTGCATATACTGTATGAGGCACTCCTGTCACATTAAAAAAAATATATATATTTCTAATAAGTCAGCTTTCTGTAAAATACAGAATGCCAGCCCATGCACTTCAAATAAAGCAAGGCCTAGATATCAAATTTAATTACCGTTACACAAAGGCAAGCGATAACATTAGGGCCGTATAAGAACACGAAGATAAAATGCAGAAACTGGTGGAGGAAGGAAATATGAGCTGGGAAACAAGAGTAGAGATAACTTTATTCACATGAACCCGTCAATAAGACGCAGCGCGGTGGGGAGGCAGGAGAGACACAGAAATACAGGGAGAGAGAAAAGCAGGCTAACTATAAATAGCACATTGGAGTCATGGGAATGACCAGAGACTGGGCAAAGCAGGCGTCTCCTGTAACCCGCTCCGGCACGGCCTAATTTTACCCAAACTCAACTGACTTGGATCCCTCCACAGGAAAAGCATATCTTACAACCGGCTAAAAAAAAAAAACAAAAAAAAAACAAAAATAAACACATGCAAGCGCGCGTCCTGTGTTTCAAGTTACGGTGCTCATCACATTAAAAAGCTGAGATTGAGATAAAGAGGAAGGAATTTAATTGGTAACCAGAAAGTATGGTGATGAATGCGGGAAGCAATTAAGGTGGAAAACGCACTGAAGGGCTGTTCAAACCGCAGGGAGGGCTGTTTGTCGTTTTCATGACGCGAAGCAGCTCTGGATTTCGCTCTGCGCTGGCAAGCTACTGGACTACAGAATGAACACCGAGACATTCGCCTTGGTTCTGCACCTGTATTTCACTTAGAATATTTACACATGGAAAATCAGAGCAGAAACCTGTTTAAATATAACCCAAATAAGTAACATGCACAAGAATAATAATGACAATAATAATGATAATGAGATAAAATCAGCCACACTCTAAATTATGTCATCGCAATCATTCACATAACTGGCACAAAGCAAAGCTTTTGTAATAACTATAACATAGTTAAAAAATAGCATTGGTCTTAAATTTTCCCAGGTTATAAGTGGCACTCTTACCATAACAACAAAAAAGAAAAATTCGATACTAGAAACTGGGGAAGGGTAGGAAGATTAACTCAGTATCTTGCTAGAGGCCAAGCATAACATTTGGAAAACACAGAATTTAAAAAGTACAAGATTTTTTTTCCTCTTTAGTTTTTCAACATAAACATTCATTTCACTCAAAACTGTTGCTCTAGTCAAAAGATAGAGGCACAGCAGCCATTTTGGCTCTGAAACAGAGGCAGTTTCACCGTATAAATAATAAAAAGACATAGCATAACCGATAATGGGTTCAGAGCAATTACGGATGGTTACAAAATGACCAGAAGAGTCTGGACTTGGACACAGATGGCACCCAGCGAGCCAAAATGATTGTGAATTTAGGCTTAGATCCTGAACAGCCCACAAAGACCCACAGTCTGAGACAATCTGCTGCTGTTACCGAGGGCCCATAGCAACGGCAACATTTTCACACACTTCACTAGTACATATTTCAGAGGTCTGCTGCCATAACGTGTGCAAGCAACTTCTCGCAGTAACACTCTGTGACAATATCGCTGTGTGGGATGGCAGCATGTATTCAGCTGATCAGGTTTGTCGCCCACCTGGAGCAGCTGTCTGTGTTTCCAGCTAAACGCGTATCTGTCTTCAGTCAGAGTTTGTGTATTTTGATCATTACTTGGCTCTGTATTCAAATGGAATACTGGCATTGTCATCAGTAACAGCAATCTTAGTCAAGTCATCTGTGATTTTATTAATATTTTACTCACTACATAAGCTTTTCCCTCCTTCTAAATAATCGTCTAAGGGGATGTAGATCAGGAGGCTGCACAGTTAAGGATCTTGCCGTAAATACAGTATTTGACAGTAACACTAACTCACAAGACTTTTCACTGTCCGAACATACGCCAGACCCTTAAACTCTTGGTATTTAGTTACAAAAGCTGATCTGATGCAGCTCTTATGACTAAATACAAGAAACATATAAAAGACTGGCTGTTCAGTCATTAGTCACATGTTTGCATGTATCACCTGATCAGCCTATTGCCAAAAGGGGGACTACATGCAGCAATTTCTAAGTTTGGCAATTTCAGATAGTAACAGATTCAGAACCTGCCATCTTCCTTTGACATTACCTTCTGATAGCCCTATCAACTTCAGCTCATCGCCCTGACCTAGAGGTCATGGGCCACAGCACCCCCTGCTGGCCAGGCAGACTGGATGACCTTTACCCAGTTGGGTGAAACCATGGTCATCAGGGTTAATGCCATGCAAGGCTTAAGCATTGCATTTTGGCAAGAAATCACTGTACACTTATAGACTCAGCTGAACATCTGGTTGAAACTTCACAATCTAATCAGTAATGACCTAGCATTTAACCATTTAGAAATATGATTACCAACCCAAGTAATATTTAGGATTACTTGTGCCGTTTGTGTAATTTAATGATTGTTCCAATAAGATTAATTCAAAATATAAAAGGTATGTGGCACATCTTCAAAGTAAATCAACACATGTTCAACCAGTGACGTTTATCCAGCTAATAAATTAAGAATGTAACAAGCAGAAAACACAAGGTTTTCAATATTATAATACCTCTATATATATATATAACGTAAATATGAGTACATTATAGGTGAGTTATGCATCATGACATATTTGGCAATTACAGAAATTCTAGGATTGTAAACCTCTGTATAGCGATGTCTCTGGAAGGGAGAAGCGATCCCAGAGCTGGGGCGGAGTGTAAATGTAGGGGGGCGGGGTCAAAGACGGGGTTGCTAGGGGCGTCCTGTCCAGTAATGAGCTCACGTCTGAATCGGCAGCTCAGTCTGTGACTGGCTCAGTCAGTCGGTTAGCAATTCAATCAGCAGCCCCCCCCCCATCTCTCTCCCCACGCCTACGGCTCCCAGTCATCGTCATGGTGTTGCGAGGCGATGATAACCACGACGGTCAGGATGGTGCACAGGACCATGGAAGCGATGCCCACCGCCAGACTGATGAAGGAGAAGTTCCGCGCCTCGCGAGATGCGATCTCCGCGGTAACCATGTCGCCCCGAGCGACTGCTGTGCGCACCTGGGAGGAGAGCAAGAGACCAGCAAAGGGACGCTATAAGCTAAGCAGTAACTGATTATCCCC
This sequence comes from Mormyrus proboscirostris, assembly GCA_026779585.1. Lineage (NCBI taxonomy): Eukaryota > Metazoa > Chordata > Actinopteri > Osteoglossiformes > Mormyridae > Mormyrus > Mormyrus proboscirostris. Next base: position 194,272 of record JAODKF010000051.1, on the reverse strand, counting down.
CAAGCATTTCAAGCATTAATTAGTTAATTAGTTGTACCAGTTTTGCAACATTTTTTGAATAATCCTTGAACACCATGTTGGAATGGTTGAAAATCAAGGCAGCAGAGGCTTCCTGAGTCAGACAACACGCAACAGGAGCCACGCCCACCTGCACAGCCTTGATGATGGCAATGATGCCAGTGGGCCAGAAACAGCAAACCGTGGTCAGGACGGCGATGGGCAGGTAATCATGAGGAGCCCGACGGGGCTCCATCAGGGCAATCCCAGGGGGCATCTGCATGGCCATCTGCCCCGGGGCAACCCCCGGATGGGTGCCGCCCCCCTGTATATAGGGCTGTCCCTGTAGAAAAGGTACACTGGTCACACGATTCTATCTCTCTCACATACACACTTATTACTGGGTCGTAGTATCTGTCGTTCTTCTTATGCTCCCATTTATCCCAGATAGTGTTATTAAACCATGCAATACAATCGATAATCATACAGTGACACAAGAGGTTTTGTGCAAGCGAATTATTACAGTGAGGATATTGACTTTACCACTGGGTGAATATCCATTAATAAAAACAATCAGTGAACGGAATTCCCAGAGGCAGTGCGTCCTCTGAGGAACTTAGAGAGCAGTTCGGGGAGCAGTTTCAAGATTGATTATTTTACCACATATTCTGACTCCGTTAAGTGAAAAATCACTGACCACATAGATTTCAAAATGCCTCTGAAATAAGTGATTAATCACGGACTTTTTTTTTTCTTTCTCAAATGCTGCTAGTTTATTTATACTTAATGTAGAAATTGAGTATTTTAGATTTTACAAAATTCAAAGGATGGTGCCACTCACCGATGTGCCTATGGGGTAAACAGGAACATAAGCCGTGCAGGGTTGTAATTGAAGAGGGTATCCAGGATGAAGGTACCCCGCTGGGGGTTGGGGAACCACCCCTCCTGCTCCCTGTGTCTGAACAGTGTAGCCCTGTGATGCCCCAGGGGCACCAAGCGTGCCACAGTGAAACTGGGTCTCCTGGACGTAACCCTCGGAGGTAGGCGGTGGTGGGGGTGGGGGGTAGTTGGGTTGNNNGCCACCGGCCTGGGGCGGGGGGCGGGGCGGCATAGCGGGATCTTGGGAGGGGTGATAAGGTGGGGGCAATATCTGAGTCATTGGCTGAGACATCGCCTGACGTCCTGCCTCGTCCAGACCTGGGAGGGTTGGAATGAGAAAGAATTAGAAGGACATTAATTGTGAAGGAGACTGAGAAATTCAACAGCCTTCTGAGAAAATCCATTTAGCAGGTGCATGAACCCCCTTTTAAAATGAGAAATGTTACCAAGACAGTTAAATGAATAGTCGACTGAAATAGCCTGACTAGACAAAACGGAGCATTAATGAAGCAGAACACGAGGAGAGTCACATACTTGCGCAAAACTTAAAGACAAGCTGTCAAGAACGCTAAGGCAAATTTATGCATGAACATCTGAGCAATCACAGCAGGACAAAAGCGGTTAACGGAGTCTAAACACGCTCAGCCGGCCGGCAGTGAACGTGATCACGGAGAGAGAAAGACACAAGGAGAGATTTTATGCTTGGGGAAGCGCATTATATAACTCTCAAGTCCACCGGGGTAAGACCGTTTGCCAGATCTAAAGTGAAGGTGAAACGACCTGTAGGAGAACCTTTTGAGAAGCAGGGCAGCAGTGTAGAAAGTCGGCAATCAGGCAGACATCGCCCCTAAATTTCCGAGCCCAGACATGGTTTAATAAAGGCCTTAATCTCCGCGTCTGAAGCAGCACCACATGTTAAGAAGTGCTTAGTGAGCAAGTTGTGCTCCATTTTCTCATACATTCATATTTACAGATTTAAATTCCTGCGCATAATGTGGTGTTTAAAATTTTACAGACCGAATAAAACTGCCGAACATATTTTCGCAGCGGGTAAGTAAAATAGCCTATTTTACTAATCACTATGCCCATATTAATTCTTTGTTTCGGTTATCTTTATTGTTATGTCTCATTATGCACGTTATGCTAAGACACACAAACAATATGTGCTGTTAAAGATATTAAAGTTTAGGAGTTAATGGAAGAGTGCGAGGGAATGTGGATGGCGCTGGGCCTGTAATTAGTAATTATTTGTATGCCCTTTGTAAGACCGTTATGAGCCAAGTGTACGATATATCTGGTAGTGCTGTGGTTAGGAAACTGGTTTCTGCTGGTTGAATTCCAGGAGGGGTATAGTGTTGTACATTTAAAAAATAGCTAACCCAGATTATTTAAAAATAGTTGGTTGCTATTTAAGTTGCCACAGGCCGCATTAAAGCATCTAGCTGCAAAAACAAGTAAGGTTAATTTGTCGGAGGATGCTGCTTGAGTCCAGTGTGCTTCTGCGTGACCTGTACCCATTTTAGCAGTCGGTCGTTTCTTTGAGGTTTTACGTAACGCAAACGCCGTGGTACTGCACCTTACCTTGATACCCTCCTAGATACAAGGTGTGCACAGGAGAAAGGAGACAAGAACGACAAATAAAAAAAATACCACATTTTACACTTAAGTAACAAGCACCAACACAAGCGAGTTTTAACGCAGACACAGGGGGATGAACGGTGAATCAACAGAAATGAGAAGAGAGACAAACAAAATAATAATTATAATTTTAAATTGTACGTTCAGACAAAACGATACGTGCGTAAAGATGGAAAAGCCGCAAAATGGGGGGAGATGGAGAGATATTGTTCGTCGCATTGTAACAGCATCGGTGACGTTGTGTGCTGCACACACAGACACATTATATAT
>JAODKF010000051.1:167373-182097 GCA_026779585.1 Mormyrus proboscirostris | reverse complement strand
CATGTACACAGAGACTGCCCCAAGGTCAGACAGAGCGGGAATGGAGGGGGTGGTTGCCCCCAGGTCAGACAGACTTGCGTGTGGGAGCGGGAATGGAGGGGGTGGGGGGGGGCAATTGACCGTACCTGAGTGGCGGATGTGTTCTGGGAGGCACCCTTGGCGCCAAAGGACTGGGCGTGCTTACTGGAACGCTCCTTCTTGGCCTCCACTGCGGCATAGTACCTGAGGGGAGGCGAAACAGTCCAGTCGTCACGGTCCATCTGTACTGGCCCGAAATTAAAGCAAGCTACCTCCAACCCCCTAACCCCCAAACAGGCCACAGCAGGGCTACTCAATTCTAGTGCCAAGGGACTTCCTAGTAGGTATGGGGTTAAGCGGAATGGGATGGTCATGTTTCACAAGCGCCGAAAAGCACGATGAACAGGAGCCCTGTGACTGAGTCTTAATCATTCTTCATTGTCTTAGCATGAGCATATTGGACTATTCATTAAAAAGGCCCCACGTCAGACCACGGCTCACGCTTACACGCTCCACAGCCATCAATCAGTACTGAAGACCCCTGCGATGTACAACCAAGCACGTCTTACTCATCTGATGTCATTCGGGGAACACCGCATGCAGCCCTCAAGGTAGACCGGAGCAGGTCTTTACCCCTTAGTGAGGAAGTTTCCTGACGAGTCCACCAGAAGAAAGAGCTCCTTCATGGTCTTGGTGCTGTTGCCGGTGTACAGGTAGTGCTCCAGGGGAACGGGCCGCTTCACGGTGCTGATCACGTAGATCGGCCTCTTCTTTATGCGCCTGCAGTACGAAGTATAGGGAGCTGACATGAGAACAGGACGATGCCCGCGGACTGACGTAGGCCTATCTGCCTGATGCCATGTGGGGTATCTCGGCCGCGGAGGGCCGGATATCACAGCAGGTCGGGGGTACAGACGTGGCACGAACCCGATCCACTCGCTGAACTCCACCGCGTTGGGCACCGTGGCGCTGAGCAGGATGATGCTGACGTGATCAGGAAGCATGATAAGCACTTCTTCCCACACCACCCCTCTCTGGCGAAGGGAAACAGGGACGACAGACTTGCTCATGTGTGGCTCAGCTAGGAGCTAAGTCTTTAAAATGGCTCAGTTAGCACCCCCCAATAAACAGACCTTTGCTCTTACAACATCTCATACACCCTTGGTGTGAATAACACGTGAAAAATAACTCTCTTCAAATGTGACACTATAACCAATATGCTTAGTAAATGAAGGTTCCCATCAAAACAATGTTCTGCACTTGCTGGGACCAAGAATACACGTGGATGGTCAGTACCTCGGCGTCGTTGATGTAGTGCACCTCGTCAAAGATGACCCACTCCAAATCTCGTATGACCTCAGACCCGTTATACAGCATGGACCTAAAACAGAATCGGCTTATCAATAAACTGCACTGAGAGATGGAGCTGAATAGAATATTCCACTTTGGGTGACTCACGATGCTTCGAGTATATGTGTTACCTCAATATCTCAGTGGTCATTATCAAACACGAGGCATCAGGGCTCAGCTGGACGTCTCCAGTGAGGAGCCCCACGTCTCCAAAGGTGTTCTTGAAGTCCCTGAACTTCTGATTGGACAGAGCCTTGATGGGGGAGGTATAAATTGTCCTATCAGAGGAGGTAAGGAGAGTATCAGCATGTGCAGAGTGACTCAGTGGCGTCTGCAGATGCACATGGACGGTCGGCCGATGTTGCCACCAACCTGGTCATGTGTTTCTGCGAGAGTGCGATGGCGTATTCGGCCACCACCGTCTTGCCCGCCGACGTGTGAGCCGCCACAAACACTGAGTCATGGGACTCCAGCCGCAGAACGGCCTGTTTCTGAAACATGTCCAGCTCAAAGGGCCACTAGGGGGCACAGGGAGCTCGAGGTTAACACTGTCCATCTCTTATTTAATTACTACACACGTCAATCTTCTACATCCACAAAAGTCCCACCCCTTGCCCGATGCATAAGGGGTCTGCGCGTGTTTCCTCCCAATAATTCCCATGCAGCGATGTGAAATGTTATCACCAAACATTAATATGTGTGCACGTGTGTTTGTGTGCACGCTGTCCAGCGATGGACTGCCATCTCATTTTGGCTGTCCTCTGCTTTGTACCCTGTGCCACCTGTAATGATTAGCTGTAGGGAAGATGGCTATAAGTAAAATCAGCTGCATCGATAAAATGAAAGTTAAATGCAAATGAATTGCTGTTACTATGAAGCACCGACTGCAGGTGGCTGCATTTTCCAGGAAGTGAGCGTGAGACGGAGCACATGGCGCAGACTGAAAGCCTGCCATGTGAAGCCCACTCGACCAGCATGCGCTGCCCCCACCCCCCCCGCTCCGCACCTTAAAGGCGGGGTCAGGGATGCGCTTGTAGAAGTCATCACAGGGAGTGCTGATGTCCACTGGTACGGCCCATCTCTTCTTCTCTTCTTTTTCCACTGCCGTGTCGTCTCCCTCCTTTATCGTCCTTCCGTCCTTCTTCCCCCCAGAGGCAGCAGCCGGGGAGGGTGTGTCCGCGGTGTCCTGCCAAAGGCGGTGTGAGCCATCGGTTGTCATGCAGACCGATTCACAGAGGCGACATGCTACACCGATAGCGCTAAAGGCGATGAGGTGAAACGCATTAATCAACAGGCAGAGAAGTTCCTTTCCCCTCGGTTGGCTTTACCGCACTGCCTGTTGCCATGGCATCCAGTTCTCAAACTGCTTAACCAGACATCAGTTTCTACCGTGTACAGCACAGATGACTGCAACTAACTCAAATGCACTACATCAGATGACTGAATGTGAACGTTGCATGGCTACAACATACATCCACCGAGCCCATCAGAGTTCAGACAGGGAACATTTGTTTTGTTAACTAGATTCACTATTAGTCAAATCAACTAGACACCTTAATCCCAAGGTCCTCCAGGCTGTTAGTCCGGGGCATTCTGGGAGATTCCTTAGCACTTTGCTTCTCCTCTTCATCTCCGTGTAGTCGGGCGTCAATGACGTCATCGAAAGTGGATAGGAGGGACATCAGGTTTACTTCACGCAGTGAGTTTCTGGGCTCTTTAGTGGGAACAGAAGTAATTTAAATAGGAAACTAATTGTGATGTTATGTACATTTCTTTTCAGTAACACAGTAACACATGTATTGAGTCTTTCACATGCAATGATTTCTTTCCTGAAAGATATAAACATATTTTTTGAGAATGTTTTCCTTGGACTTTCTTAAACCTCCATGTAGGAAAAACAAAACCTTGGAAACAGACTAGTATGGGCTTAAGAAGTGATAGAAGCACACCTTTATTGGAGAAGTCCATGCCAGCCGTCAGTCCAGGAGCTACTGTCAGCAAATCTGGTGAGAGAAAGACAGACTGATCAACTTTGGAGATCCATCCAACCCCATATACTGTTCCGGGTCCTGTGGGGGAGGTGCTGGAGGCTATTCGACTGAGCATACAGCAAAGGCAGGGCTGCGTCTTGAACAGGATGCCAGGCCACACATGTACACACTACGGGCAATCTGCAAAGACCAATTAGCAATGAACGGCATGTCACCGACCAACTGCAGGAAACAAAGAACTTTGATAAAATCAAACATGGAGAGAATCCCCAACCCTTAAGGTTTGAGGCAACAGCAATTTTGAGAATTATCATTGCCATTACAAATGTTAAATGTTAATCATTTATACACAAGAATAAAATGGCCCACTTACACAGCCCTGGAAAAAATTAAGAGATCAAAGCCACACTTTTAGTTTCACTTATTTCTTAGTTTGTGAAAATGCATCTGTGTAAAATATACTTTTTTTTTGCAAACTCCAGCCTGGCTCTTCCCTGCTTCTCATTGACTGAGGGCTTCATTCTTGGTTTATAGGACTTCAGTTCTGCTTCTAGGAGCCTGTTATGAACTGTCCTAGCAGTGCACTTCACACCACTTAATGTTTCCCATTTTTTATGAGGGTCACTTGAGGTCATCCTCCGATTTATGAGGCACAGCTGGATAAGTTGACGGTCATCTCTGCCATTCGAAAATCGCTTCTGCCCTCTACCTGGCTGGTTTCTGGTCCCTCCCAGTGTCTCCTGCTTCACCTTGTGCTTATGTACTGCTGTCTTAGAAACTCTGAGCCTGGAAGCAGCCTGCTGCTCAGTGTCGCCTCCGCCAGCAGAACCAGGATTAAACCAGGATTTAACAATGCAGATTAAAAAAAAAAAAAATAGAGTGGTCTCTTCATTTTTTCCAGGGCTGTATATATTTTGAGGCTAAATGATAAATGAATGACTTGGCAGTCAGGACTATAACCGAATCCTGTTGCCCTTTGTCCGTCTCCTTTCCTCATCTGTGTCAGAGACTCCCACCGTTCTCAAAGTCCACTTCCTCCAGCTTTTCTGACTTCTTTTTGATCTCTTCCAGGGTCAGCTCCTCCATTCCCCCTGAGTGAGCGAGAGACACCAGTCAGCCATTCTTTTTGGGCTCTCTCTTTCATTTTCACCAATCTCACATCTTGCACCACTGTCTGCTTATACCATTTGCACTGAGTCATTGTCGTTGTGTATTGTTTCTGAGTTACTTTTTAGTTAGATCTTGAATTCTAAGTATCTAATGCTCTGAAGAATCCTAATTTTGTTTCACGTGTGTAAAACAGTGCAGTGATTTGACTTGACTTGATGCTAGCCTAAAGGAGGTCACAGGGTAATATAATCACTGCAGACCTACCGGGTAGAAAGGGGTAGTTGGTGTTGCTCCCACGCAAGCTCTCCGAGGGGGGGCCTGGGGCACGTAGAAGTGAAAGAGAATTCTTTGCTGACAAACCGGTATCCTCTAACAGCACCTGGATGAGAGAAAAAAGTACACATGTCATGTCTATTCTGGTATTGCAAAATGAAGTTGAATTTCAGAAGCTCAATCATAACAAGCAATCTGAGGACTTGCACGTATTACAATCATGCTTTACACAGAGTTGAGCCCAGACCCCCCCATAATTAGACACATGTGAAAGCCAGTAAAAGGCTGTATCGGTGTCTACCTCATTAAAGTCAAGAAGCACTCCTGTGGTTGGGTCTCGTACAACAGACAGGCCGGAATGCAGAGGGGACGGGGAGCAGTGAAGCAGAGAGTCAACCTGCCGGTTTCTTTGGATCAGTCTGAAAACACACATGGATACTGTGAGAATATACCCATGATGCACTGGCATTAGAGATATGCAAATAGGGACAGACAGCTAGAGAGACCCAGAAATAGCCTGAGAGTCAAAAGGGGCATGATGATATTTATTTGCATACTAATTGAAATAGAAAAACTCAAATTCACACGGGATAGCAGAAAGACAGAAGTCGGACAGAAAAATGGCACCCAAAATGGGCAGTGGTGGCTTGATGGTTAGGGAAGCGCACTTGTAATTGAAAGATTTCAGGTTCGAATCCCCCACCAGCATGTCACCACTGAGGTACCCTGAGCAAGATACTGTCCCCAAGCACTGCTCCCTGGGCGCTGAATTAGCTGCCCCCTGCTAGGTCATGAAAGTCACATATGGGTTAAATGCATACTGTGTGCTTTGCTGTGGTGTGTTGACAATGACCACTAATCACCAAATTCTAATTCTAAATGTTGCATGTATGCACACAAATAATATATATATATATATACATACATATACATACACACTTCATTGTTTGTTTTGGATCCTTGTCTTTGGTACACATTATTTAATTGTGCTTCAGCTCTGGCACACCTAGTTTTCCAAAGCACACAAGTCAATTTTCTGGCTACGCTACTGAGTCAGACTGTATTACCTGAGGAACTTCTGGAAGGCAGAGTCTGTGTTATGTATAGGAAGCCACTCCGGGTCACTCAAGAAACGTCTTTCTACCTCTGTCCGAAGGTCAGGGCCGATGGGAGGGAGGCCATGAGGCAGCTATTAGCAGGGAAAGGAGAGAGAATAAATATACAGTGCTCACAAAGAGTCTTGGGATGCTTGCTTAATTCAGTGAAAATACTGCAGATTTATTGGTTTTGTAACAAAAATCCTCACTTTAGTCATTTGTCTACAAATGCATCACATTAGAAATAACCAGTAGTTTTAAGTAAAACATCATTTTAAATAGCAATAAATTGAAACTCAAATTATAGTTCTAAAAGAGCTATTCTGAGTTACAAACTTCATTGACAGTCTTTTTTAATTAGTAACACCTTTGCAATGACATAAAACACCAAATATTTGTGTTTAATGTTATTTTGGCAGCCAATGACTACAACTGCAATTAACAACAAAATGGGTAGAAGAGAACTGAATGAGATTTACTTTTGAAAATGTATGTGCAGATATGTTAAACATTGCTTGTGGGTGTATTTTTGTTAAGAAACCAATAAATTTGCAAGATCTTCACAGAATTAAGCAAGCATCCTAAGACTTTCTGTGAGCACTGTATATAGGCAAGTGTAGCATTAAAATGAAGTTCATGTTAAATACTCACAGTGCTCAGTGGGGGTAGGGGTTGGTTCTCCGGTACAGGGTTTGAGAGCAGTTCAAACCTTCCTGAACAGCCCATTTCCAGCAGTGACAGGGGAAGGTCATCAGGACCTGCTGGAGAGATCTCTATAATGAGAAAAGACACATTTGTGCATGAGTACTATGTCTATGAATACTGCAGCTGTAGTGCATGATGCAACGTAATGTTGTAATAATCATAATATTAATATAATATAGTATTAATATAACATAGAAAGCAACCGGTAGATGAAAAGTTTTGTTATTTCGAATATTCGGCACATGTCTGTTGTCGTGATGTTTTGAATCAAGCCCATTCATTAAATCATACAAAACATAATTCAAAAATTCGAAATTTGCTGCGCTACTAGGTATTTACATAACCCAGCAATTTGTAGCCCGGATAACGGTCCATTACAGAGTCACAGTTTGCAAAAATGTACTTTTTGGCGCATGAAATTCCCTAAATCAGATCCGGTACTCACTTGTCACTTTCTGGTGCATTCCATGACAAGCCAGAGACACGGAATGGAAAGTGTACCCATATCCTCTACCCATAAATTTAAAGGCAAAATTATGACACTTTCTAAAATATACGTAACAACCGTGTTTAAAACATATACATATTGCAACAAAACGATTACTAGTTTATGCTATACAGATATATCAGGACTACCGCTGTTATTGTTAGCTTTGGCATCATTCTGTGGCAACTTTAGTACACGTCATTCACAACCGCTAAAACAGGCCGAAGCTTTGTAATCAGGATATTGCACATAACATTAGCAATAAATCATATATCCATATATCGACCTTACAGAAATTGTTACCTGTTTTTTCCATCACTCTCAATTCAGTTCCTCCTCTTCTGAGTTAAACAAGTTGGAGCGACCATGGGAGCGACAACTCAGCAAGGAGAAGGAAACGATGGACGGAAGTAGGGGGTAGGAGTTAGAGAGGGAGGAAATAAAATAGTCTTTTATTCGTTATCTTATGTTTAACTTATTGAGATTGTTCTTAATAAACTGAATATAATATGTTTTAACATGTGGTTTGGTTTTATTGTAACATGTCTTTGTTGTAGTAGAACTGAAATATCTAGCCCCCACCTCTATTCTTTGTACTTAGTCTCTCCCAGAATTCGCGTCATATTCTGCGCCAGTGTTGTGGTAGTGTAGCGAACTGCTGGGAGTGTGAGGTAAATAAATTTTAACGTCAAAGAGATATATAAATTACCGCGGATCCGAGACTAATGACGTTTCCGCTAATTTGATTTTTAAGAGATTTTTTGTATATATATTTATGTCATTAAGTATCCAGGTGGCGGTTTCTGGTTGGTATTGGGTGGTCCTGATGCTTCAGATGGTGTTGGGTAATAAGAAAGTAATGTCTGCTTGACTATCGTGTGCAAGTGAGCCAATTAATCCACCAAAAATAATTCCCGTGCCATGTTTTAAAGTTAATTAAATCGCAAATCATTGCATATGCTAGAGACGGGAATGATTGTTTTCGGTAAATCAATTCGTTTGAGTTCACTGATTCATTCACTTTCCTTTTAATATTTTTCGCTGCTTGGGGGTTCTCTTGAAAATATTAATGTTAATTAAATGAAATTTTATTGATTATATTTGATGTTAATAGTGGTATTACTCTTTCAGACGCATGTATTTTACTAGACCAGTCGGTGGCGAAATTTTAGGGTGACCAAAATCAACGAATCAGTGCGCTAAAAGATAATTTCACTTTCGTAAAAGCAGAATTTGTTCGCGGACGATAGAAGTATAACCTATTTGTTGTTGTGCTTGGTGCATACATCGGTAGTTATTAAATTAGTTGTTATCCTGCCAGTTTTGAAATCCATAGGCGATTGTGTTTTCATTTGTTCAAGACAATGTTTTAAAATGTATTTTTTTTACTAGGGCAACATGGTTGTGTTTCCTAGTTCCTTGACAGAAGAAGAGGAGGCTCTGCAGAAGAAGTATGCCAAATTGAAGAAAAAGGTCTAATTTCTCATCTAGTCCATCACTTGTCATGATATCTCACACAAATCTGTTCAGTAACAGGTCCTACATACACAACTTACCATGTCAGTGCAAAAAATTGTCTTTCATAAGTCACTTGTCCTCATATATATTTCAGGAACGTAATAAAGTGAGAGTATCAGCAATACTTTCCAAAACTGACATGTCATTAAACTTGTTGCATTTCACGTTTTATTCTTTCCAGCTCAGTTTTACTTCGTTTTCCCCCTTTTATTCAGCACGAAAGCATCTATGATGAAATGAAAATGGTAAATTAGTCATGCTATTGTCGTCCCCTCTGTTATTTTTTTATCTCCTTAGAAAAAGGCTCTGCTGGCTTTGAAGAAGCAAAGCTCCACCAGCCAGGCAAGCCAGGGAGGGCTCAAGCGCAGTAAGACACCAGCACCCTCTGTAACCTGTCTGCTGCTTCCCTTTGCTCATCAGCATCTTGTAGCTTTCTCACTCTCTCTCTCTCGCACTCTCTCACACTCTCTCTCTCTCTCGCACTCTCTCGCACTCTCTCACACTCTCTCTCTCTCTCGCACTCTCTCACACTCTCTCGCTCTCTCGCACTCTCTCTCTCGCACACCCTGTTTCTTTCTCTTGCTCTCTCTCTTTCCTGTCAACTTTTATCAATTCCTCCTTTTTCATCATGTGGTCCTCCAGATGATTTTTGCGGTCTCCTTACATCCATCAAAAACACTTCACAGATGTCTCACTGATCAAATATCAGTGAGCTTCTTCAGTACCGCTGTTGTAGGTCTGGGATGGAATTACGTTCTGTAGTAGTAAGAAGCTTGCAGTTTGTTGTTTCTGTTGATCAAGTGGGGAAAAAAAAAACTTCTTCTGAACAAGAAATGCAAAAGTGATATTGCTCAGGGGTGTCTAGGCCCGGTTTTGAAGTCAAGCTCTGAAGCTGCTGACCAGATTTCTACTCCATATGTACATCTCTGTCTCCACCCCCTCAGCCCTGTCTGACCAGCCTGTGCTGGACACTGCAACGGCCACAGAACAAGCCAAGATGCTAATCAAGTCTGGGGCCATAAGTGCCATCAAGTCGGAGAATAAGAACTCTGGCTTTAAACGCTCACGTACACTCGAGGGAAAGCTGAAGGTAACGCATGTCGCACAGGGACTAACCGATCGTTATGCCATTAAATGACCTTTTCTGGCAACTGAAATGCATACAATTATTCAGGGGAATGTGATGCCTGGTTCTTGTTCATTGTTCTCAGGATCCAGAGAAAGGCCCTGCCCCAGCCTTCCTCCCTTTTCAAAGGAGTGTCTCCACAGATGAGGAGCTACCAGAGGTACCTGCTCATAGGGAAAGCCAGTGTAGTACTTCAGGATTTTAAAATGAGAGTTTAATGCTGGTCAGTGCCCCAAGTAAAGCTCGTGCCAGAAAGTAATCCCTGGGTTAACTTGACTACTTACTCACAGTGGTCTTCAGGACAAGGGGGGGGGGCAGACTGTCTGTCTATTTTGCTAACACTCACCTCTTCTGCCTGGGCTTTTATCTCCAGTCTGGAAAAAGAAGCCACAGAAAATCCCTCTATGAGAGGTAAGCATGCATTAAAAATGGCGCAAAGGAATGGCTGCCGTAATGTGTGTGTATATGTTGTATTCCTGCGCTCACTTGGCTGACGTTGTCTCCCCGTAGCTTTGTCAGCTCAGCCGATCGTTCCCGTGACGAAGAAGATGGGGGCGGCTCGTCTTTCTCAAGCCGTGAAGCTGAGAGAGACCGTGACCGGGAGATGGACCGGGACAGGGAGAAGGACCGCGATCGTGAACGTGATCGCGATCGAGACAGAGACCGGGACCGGGACCGGGGCAGGGATCGTGACCGAGACAGAGACCGAAGCAGAGACAGGGACCGAGAGCGGGACCGTGACCGGGACAGAGATAGAGACAGGGACCGGGAAGCCCCCTTTCGGCGTGAGTTGTTCCCTCGCTTTCATTCATGTCTTATGACTGTTTATTGTTTGCCAGACTATGTAGCCTCAGTGAAGCCAAAAATTTGCTTTTTTTTTCATGACCAGGGTCAGACTCGTACCCAGAGCGGAGGGGCGTGAGGAAGGGGAACACAGTCTATGTGTACGGTGCCGGCCTGGTGGAGGACAGCCTGCGGACCGCCTTCTCGGAGCATGGCAACATCATCGACCTGTCCATGGACTCCCCCCGCAAGTATGATGGAAACCAGTCATCTGCAAAAGCACCACATTGCTTGGACAGAACCTCATAGTACAAGGAGTATCTACATCTACATTCACATCTGCAGTATATAGTGATGTGAAGCCAGGAACCTATATCATGATTCTGCTTCTGGTTTGTTAGTCTCTTCCTTGCCTCAACCGCTGTTCCTTTCCAGCTGTGCGTTCATTACGTTTGAAAAGATGGAGGCAGCGGACCAGGCTGTGGCTGAGGTCAGTATCACTCACCCCAAAGCCCTGCTCACTGACCCCAAGACCCCGCCCACACTTCACCTTCCTCTCTCCCCCTTCCCATCTCAGCTGAACGGCACCACCGTGGGCGACACCTCGATCAAAGTCAGCATCGCCCGGAAGCAGCCTATGCTTGAGGCTGCCACGGGAAAGTCACCCTGGGCATCTCTAGGTACCCGCCACAAAAACCCCACGTTTTCCTGTTTTCCTGCACCGTGTCCCCAGTTTTCATAAAATACACATTTGCCTAATAATGCTGCATGCAATGTATGAGTTAATCCTTCCTCCTTATCCTCAACAGCTGTCCAGAACAGTGCAAAGGGCTCGTACAGGGACAAGAGGAATCAGGTTGTGTACAGCGAAGACTTTCTCTGATGTGCCAACGGACGACTCCAATTCAGAGCTGACCTCACAGTAGTGCTTGTAAAGTAGGTCCAGTGTTGCCGTATTTCGGGCCTGTAGCTGCTCGTCTTATTTCTAGTAAAATGTGTTCAGTTCCATGAAGCCACACTCTTCTCTGTATCAGGTCTTTTATGACACTTAGGAGCAAATATTTTGTCTGAAGTATCTTTTTTTTTTATATGTGCGACCATGGATTGGTTTTGCAAATAAATAATAAAAATGTTTATGAAGGAATTTAGTGCTTATATTCTCATTGTAATATCACACTGAAATTCATACTCATAAACAATTATGGTAATTCACTTCCATTCGACGTCACACGACTGAAGAAAAACAAAAATTTCACCCCTCCCGACCGGTTACCAACGTGCTGGCCTCATAATTATATCCCAGTTAATTTTGTTCTTTCACACTAAAGTACCAGCCTCCTGTATTATACTTTATTTTTTGTTATATTCCATTTTTCCCCTCTTTGGCAAAGTCAGTAAACTAAAAAAAAAAATCATCGCTAACCTGACCTTTCTATTCATTAGTATCCCAGAAGGGTCCTACATTATTTAAGCCCTTCAGATTATAGATCCACTAGGCTATTAGGTTGTCCTCCACTGTTTGTTCATTGTTCGGGGAGTCATGTTATTTAGGTTGTGAAATAAGGTGAAGAGTGCGCTCTCTCTCTCTCTTTTTTTCCTAGGGATAGAATTTGCTGTTTCCTTTCCCCATATTTCCCATATTTGGTTTGACACCACAGACATAAAGTAAATCGTTTTTGTTGGTATTAAATGTGTGCTGTTAATTACAGATACTAAATATTGTGCCAGGCATTATATAGATAAATGCACACAGTGCATGCTTTTCCCCTATTAATGCACACACATCACACCATGTAAAAAACAAAATTGTTTTAATGTTCATATTAGACATGAAAAATATAGCTGTTTGCAACAACAAGAGAAAATTACCTGTAGATGTTTCAAACATGAATATGACCATTTTAGTAACAATGAACATGGACAAACTGCATTGGGGAAACAGGACACGAAGGTAACAGTAATTTTACAGTAGATTACTCTGTACTTTTCAGCATTCGTTTTACCAAATTCTGTTAAGATTACTGACGACAGAAGTGACACATTGTAACGTTTTTAACGTGCTTTACCTAAACTAAAAACAACGGCATTAAACCTTAAAAACCAGCCCCTAACTGTACATCACAGATGAAAAGGCAAACAGGAACCAACCTACGACCTTTGGCCAACATCACAGGTTCTACTATCGCGGGGAGGGCAATCTTATCCGTAACCTTTAGGTCAGCTGTTCACGCCAGGTGTGAGGACTCTTCAGCCAATCAGTCCTCCAATTACTAATCTAATTAGGGAGTTGGAGCAAAAACCGACACATCCAACAGCCTTTTCTGGATAACACTGAACACCCCTGTATTATCGGATAACGTCCTGGAGTTAAGACAGACTGCTTCTCCACAAGCAAAGTTCGAATGTGGGTTGAACTTCTGTCTGTTCCCAACCCAGCTGAGATTCTTGCACAAATGGCACCCTGACACTGAGTTTTTGCCTGGTTGTGGAAGAACACCATCAAGAGCAATGGAACTAAATAATTATCTCTGATCTAAAGGTTTATACTGGAAATATCCCTTCCCATCGCAGGAGGAGTAACAGGACCGAAGCACGTCCTCTTTCACTACCCCTTCAGCTACTCTCCTTGCCAAGAGCCCCCTTTTCAATCTGAATTCTCCATATTGTTGCTTCGCTCAGAAATCCAGTCTTGCCATATCAGAGCTTTAAAGCGAGCACCCAGCAAGAGAATGAACCAGAAACGCCCCCTCTGTCAGACCCCCCCTTCATCTCTCTCCCTGTCCCTCTCCCTCTGGGCCTCCATACAATTCTGGGCAGTGGTCTTTCCGTGTTGCTCCTTGAGATGGCGCCGCAGGGCGGGTTTGTGGGCGAAGCGCACGTGGCAGTAGGAGCAGCGGTGTGGCCGCTCGCCGCTGTGCAGGTTCATGTGGTCGCACAGTGTTGACTTCTGCGTGAAGGTCTTGTGGCAGAGGTGGCAGCGGTGCGATTTGCTGCCCCGGTGGACGGCCATGTGCCTGTTGAGGTTACTGGCGTGATTGAACTGCTTGCCACAGCGTGGGCAGACAAAGAGGGGGTGGACGGAGCGGGCGTGCAGGGTAAGGGACTCCGCTGAGGGAAACGTGAGTCCACAGGGGTCACAGGAAATAGGGCCCCCGCTGGAAGAGGTGGACCCCACCACTGCCACAGACTCTGACTCTTCCCGGGCCGACGTCAGCCCCATGGCCTGACCTCTGCCACTTTCCTCAAGTCTAAAATGAGCCGGTGAGTCCCCTAAACCTTGCTCATCGACCACAGGGTCTCCTTGGGCATCGCTGATCCCATATGGAACCTGCGTAAGCTGTTCCGTTCCACTTTGCCCCAGGTCACAGCTAGAGATGTACCCCACCGATGCAGATTTAATCCCCCCTTGGTTAAAATCAGAATGGACCAGTCCAAAACTGCCCATTATCTCATCCGGTGTTGGTATATGCCAGTCGTCGGGGTAGTGCGGTCCTGAAAACCCCCTTTCGCGATTGGTGTTGCGTCTTCTGTGGCGGAGTCCTCTTCCCCTACCCCCCCGCTGTTCCCCATGCCTTCTCCTCCAAATTCTATACCCCTCTCTTTCCATTCTTCCAACCACATGCTCTGCTATCTCTTCTTCACCCTCATCACCAGTTTTCCCTCTTCCCGCAACAGTTTCCTGGAAATGGCTGTCCAGTGATACTACGGCGTCGTCATCTTCCTCCCCGTGCTTCTCCTCATCTCCCTCTTCATCCTCCTCTATGCAGACCTGAAACACTTCATAATCTTCCCTTTCCTCCTCTTCATGAAACTCCTCTGCGGGACCCGATGGTTTTACCTAGAGTGTGACACAGAGGAAGATTGTATGTTTGCAAGATGCTTAAAAAGCAATAAACTATTTAAACTCAATTTACCACTGAAAATTCACTAGCACTAGCTTAATACAATGTGTAAATATATTTATAGTATTATTGTATTATTCTATTTACAGCATGCAAAAATGTAACTTTCTTGCACATCACCTTGCACACTGCACTGCCGCTACCTTTCATCATTATTATTATCCTTAGTTACTGTTACTATTACTATTGTTAGTCTTATAATTCTTTATTCCTATTCTTCTTCTTCTTATTATTTTGCATTGTGGTCTTTTGTATATGTAACCTACCGGATTAATGATATATGTATGTATGTATGTATATCCTGATCTACACCGCTTTAAATCTGACAAAATACCACAATATCTATTCTGTACAACACTGGAGA
>JAODKF010000051.1:148689-161781 GCA_026779585.1 Mormyrus proboscirostris | reverse complement strand
GGAAGACCTTGGGACTGGAGGTGAATGAGGAAGATATTCAAGAGCTGGTGGAGGAACGTGGCCAGGAGCTGAGCACCAACGAACTGATGGATCTGCATCGCGAGCAACAGCAAGAGGTTATGGAGGAGCTCTCGTCTGAGGAGGTGGAGCAAAATATGGAAGAATCCCTCACTTCGAATGAGATTAGGGAGATGTGTAAAATGGGGGAGGTACAAAATTTTGTAGAAAAGCACCACCCGAATAAGGCCGTAGCAGTGCGAATGATGAATTTTTTGATGACAATGCAATGTCACATTTTCGTGAAATCCTCAAAAGGATGCAAAAGCAGCAGTCATTAGATAGGTTCCTTATTAAAGTTGTACAAAAAAAAGGATTCTGTTGGTTATACAAATTAACCCTCCTCCGCTCCTCTCTCTCGTCTCCCTCACAGCAGCCACGACAGATTGACAGATTTTCAAAGGTAAAGTGCAGGTTAATTTGTTTGATGTATTTTTACTTTGTTTTGTATTAATCATTTTTGTATAAATATTTTTGGGTTGTGGAATCATCTTTGGATTACAAGCGCATTTCTGGAACAAATTATGCTCGCAATCCGAGGTTTTACTGTATTAGCAAACGGTTTGTGTACAACTGTGCCAGTGTCTGGTAGTCTGTACTATCCTATTTTATTAAACTGGCTTTGTGTTTAAACGATTTTCTAAATCACCCAGTGAGTCCTGGTTAGAATCTGGGGTTTTGACTGCTGTACCGATCTCAGTTTTCCTCAAATACTTCCTAAAAAGGTTTTATTCAGTGACAGGCAGAGCTTACCTTATCCATTGACAAACCACGTGAATGTTTTCTTTCTCCTTATGCCGAAGCAACATGGTCACTTTTGCCTGAGTTTTAGTCGCTATGTCACTGTGCCTGACATTTGACACCTCCTCCTTCCAGGGCCTCCTGAAAGACAAGGTACCATCTGAAGACAAGGGAGCAGAGCCAGATCCGAATGTGACACCGACAGTACAGCCGAATGCAGGCAAGGATCCACGGCCGGTTTGAATTCTTATCTGACACAACATTAAAACATAAAGGGACATAAATAGGAGGTGGATGGTACATCACAAACATATAGCTGTCAAGGAGCCAACTAGGTATAAGGGTAGCTAGGCTGAACTTCCAGTGAGTGACCAGTAAGAGGTGCAAGTTAGCATTGAAGCAACAGCTATGCAAAGTGTACAAGTATCCAGTATTGAGACCTTACCTAAAGAGAGGTGGACATTTCAGGTCCAGATAGTAAAAATCCAGACCTAGATGTTGTTTCAACCAACCAGTTGAGTACTCTGTGACTGTGTCTGTTTATGCTCAACTGGTTGGTTGAAGCAGAATCTTGATTTGAATTCTTACTTTCTGGACCTAAAATGTCCACCTCTTTACCTAAGGGATAGCAGATGAAGACTGAGCAGGTCTGAGGTTGGATGTGCTAGTTCAGGTCTTCCAGGAAAACGTGGGTCTTGAGACATTTTTTGAAGGAACATAAGACTCCAGGAAAATGTCAGTGCAGATTGTTAAAAACCCAGCTGCTATACCAGGATTTCTGAAGCCAGTCCTTGGGAACCACCATACGGTCCACGTTTTTGCTCTCTCCCAATTCCCTGGACCATCTGGTGGTCCCCGAGGACTGGGTTGAGGAACCCTGTGTTATGCCATCGTTTGTTCTTTATTAATACTGATTAATAGTTGAACAGTCCTTGTTTAATGCACCATTATATATTTTGGGTGATCAGTGTTATAATTCATAATGGGCACTAATTCTTAGCATGGCAAAGGTTGTGTTCCAGTTACCACCTTAAATGTGTTAAGAGTGAAAGAGTTGTTCATCCTAATCTCATATTTGGGAGTTCTCTGGCAGCTGAGCCTGGTGGGAGGGTGTGGTTTAGTGAAAAAAATAACGTTAAAATGCAGTAAAAATGGATCCTGATTCTGATTCCTTCAGTATTGATGACAAGCATGCTTATGACTGTCGAAGCTCACAGTCGGTGTTATCTAGGTGAGCTGTATGGTACAGCAGCGGTTCCCGTGGAGACGAAGCCCATGGGTGGCTTGTTGTCGTCACAGAAGGAGGCGGATAAAGAGGGAGTGAAGGAGGATGAGGAAGGGGGCAAATCTGGAACCTCCGTCGCAGCATCGGGTAAAGGTCTGACAGGTATTTCTGCGTGCTGTCCTGTGCAGTGTGTCAGTTCCCAAACAGTGACCCCGTCATTCACCTCTGTGTTTTGCTGATACCTTTCGCAGGCCATGCAGCCAAGACTCTTCCTCCCTCCTCCTCGTCACCCTCGCTGTCCTCATCACCCGGCAGAGCGAAGATGAGCCTTTCTGGTCCGGCCAGTAAACCTATCGCACCCCCGTTCCCGTCGTCGTCCCCTGGCTCCTTGGTGACATGTGCGGCCCCCCAGCCCAAAATCCACCGGGCACGTAAAACAATGAAGAGACCGCCCCCGACGCAGGTGAGTCTGTGAGTTTTGGTTATATCGAGTGAAGTCACTTTGTTTTTTCATATGAAATGAAATTGTGTTCCTGTGGAGCAGTATAGAGCTAGAATGAGGAACAATTGTGGGACAAACACTGAACGATAAATGCATTGCGGAGGATTACTAAAGAAATAAATGTTAAAAGAATTTGAAATGAAAATTCATTAAGTACATAATGCCCCACAACAGCAATGACGCAGTCCAAATAATACAAGTATATAGTGCATTTAAACACTGCAAGTAACAGAAACAGTGCAGTGCAAATAATACAAGTAAACAGTGCATTTAAACACTGCAGATAACAGTAGTAGTGCAGTGCAAATGAGCGTTTTTCAGCATTTATGGGGAAGATGGGAGTAGCCTGGGGGAGACAAACTTTTGCGGAGCCTGGTTCCGGTTGATGGAATATGCCGGAACCCCTTTCCATTCAAAATACATAATTGTGAAGCATCAGTATTTTACAGTTCTAGTCAGGTTAGTTCTGAAGTGCATCTAAGCTGTGGTTCTATCAGCGTTCCCTTCTCTTCCAGGGGAGGTGTTTGGAGTCACCCTTGGTGCCGGCTAAGCCAGTGGACCCTAACTCCAGTGCTGCTCCGGAGGCTGATGCAGGTCGGGACAGTTAAACAGCTTTGGAACTGTTTAAATGTGATGGTAAACTTGCCATCCTTTGGTTTGGTTTCGACCCTGCGTTCTGCCGGGGAGGTGTGAGCCACGCAGGTGAGGTACCTGTGAGAGGCACTGGGAGGCTGGACCCAGGGATGATGACATGGTGCAGCTCTGTGACACTTGTTTGTTTTCAGCAGTGAAGAAACGCAAAGTGGGCCCCAATTCAGACTCCCAGGCGCTGCCCACAAAGACGGCAGAAAATGGTGCAGAGGCAGCGATAGAGGTGAGTGGAGGAGGGAGTCTGAGACCGGGTGGGGGGAACATCGTGGAGAGAGAGTGCTTTCTGATGATAGCGTGGCAGCTTTTGCTAATTTATTGTTCATTTTTGCAGCTTAAAAAATGTTGATGCTGGATCTCTGCAAAAAAAAGTAATTTGCAATTTTAATCCTGTGGTCTCTGCTGTATGTTTTAGTCATAACAAGAAGTGCGAATTAAGTCACATCTGAAAATTTTTAATGTGCCACATATCTTTCCTAGCATATGCTTTCTTAGATTTTCAAAATGAAAATTTTTAAATAAAATGTTGTTCCCTGCAGATATTAAAATCTGAGAAACTTAAATGGTGTGTTGGTTGCACAGATACGGCCTTGATATTTTAATGTCCCCATATTTCAGGTGGTCGACACGCCCCCTGCACCGGCAAAGGTGGGGCCAGTGACAGAGCAGCAAGCTGATTGGCTGATGCCCTGGGATGGGGATGGAATTATGTACAACCACCAAGACAACGAGAGGGGGGACTCTGATAGCAAGGTGATGCCTGCTTCCTTTACAGGCACTTAATCAGCATGGTTTTTTCTGTGGTTTAGGATGGAGATATTTTTATTCAGTCCCAGACCACTAATCCAAAAGATGAGCATGAGCAGGTATGCAACAATTTCCTGTGATGTACCTAGAAATTGTGGGGGCCCTGACAAAATGTCCCTGTCTTGTGCACTTGGACAAAAATGGTCTGAGGGCAGAAAGAAAAACAATTGGTTCAAAGAAAAGACATCTGATTGATCCCGCCTCCTCTAGTTGCTTGGACCCACCTCCTCCACAATCTGATTGGTTATCTCTCAGTTATTTTTCCTTCTCCCCTCAGAATATTTTTGTGTAAGTAAAACTCCCGTGAGCGTCAAGTGCTGGGTCCCCTGAATCTTCCGTGATGTTTACCCCTCTCCAAAGCCCCTGACGTTCTCCATCCACATTTTCTCTGTCCATCGCAGTCTGGGGATGGAGCGATCGAGGCCCGTTTGAGCGAAGGTGATGTGGAGTCTGGAAACTTGTCTGATCGTGTAAGTAGATTTCTCATGTTGGGGGGTGGGAATCACCGAACCACAAAACACTGCTGGTTAATGTAGGGAAACTGTGTGGTCCTACAGAGCTGATTATTGGCAGGAGGTTACGCAAACCAGCCTGACTCCCCAAAGAGATAAAGGTTCATGCACAGCCTGCTTGCGGTTAAGGGCATAACTCAAGAGGTGTCGGTCTGTGTTCCACACGGTGTGCTGTTTGCAGTGCCTTCTGCAAAATAACCAGCTGTAGAGGCATGTAAAAAATTTTTATATACCAAAGTTAATTTATAATATTATACCTTTATTGATCCCCATGGGGAAATTCTCTCCTTACCTCCCCCATCCTGCTCTCCCTGACACACAGACACACATGTAGGCGTGAACAAACTTGGCAGTGAAGGGCAGCCACCTCCATTAGCAGGCTGAGGGTTAAGGGCCGTACTGAAGGGCCCACGGAGATGTGACCATTCTGCCAAAGCCTGGCTTGAACCGGTGACCTTTTGCGATCTCAGGCACAGCGGCGCCGCCTGCAGAGCTGCACGCTGCATATGATGGGCCCGTTTATGCACACGGCTGACGAAGTTGTCTGTTCAGCATAATATTGGCTGTGGTGTCTCAGTCTTGCTGGTTTTGGAAGCTTCTTTTCTGCGTCTGTATTGTTTTGCCGTGCGGATGAGCCCCCGCACCCAGGAATGGAGGCCATCTGCCCCACGTGCCGTGGCATTTGGGCCTCATGCATGCCTGTCTCTCTGTGCGGTCCAGGTCCGCTCACCGGCCAAATGTGGTTTGTCTGCAGAGCTCGGGGTCCGAGAGGCAAACAGGGAAGCAGAAAGAAAGTGGCGAGCCTCCGTGGAGCAGGCCAGGTCGACGGAAAAAGAAAGAGAGACTGAGGGAGGAAGAGACTGAGATGGAGAGGGAGGAAGGTAAGAAAGTGACAGGTTGATCCCATTGGCTGCAGTTTGTCTGGGTGCCGGTGAATGTCTCTCTTCTGCATATGACTGATGAAATGTTGACTTTTCTTCCCCAGTAGTGTCCATATCAGCCTCTGCTCCAGCCGCAGCACCACCTGCTGGAGTCTCCAGTGAATACACGGAGGTTCCCCTGGGCTCCCTGGACATCTCTGCTGCCGACAGCCTGACACTATCTCCCCACCAAGGTTATACCCTCTTCTCCCACATGCCCATGTGTGCAGTTGATAACCTTAGCTGGCATATAAATGTTTTAGGTAGAATCAAGGACTTGGACACAGGCAATGAAGTGATGCGTATTTGGAATCTACTTTGGTGCATTGTTGTGTCCAGATATGTGCGTGTGAAATAGCCGTAACGTGTGCTGTTCCCACCCCGACCAGCAGAGGACAGCGAGGCCGGGGACACGGAGCGCCTGGAAGAGCTGCCCTTGTGCAGCTGCAGGATGGAGGCCCCCCGTGTGGATGGCCTGAGCGGCCGGGGGGGGCGGCTCTGCATGGCCACAGAGAGCATAAACGGGGAGGTGAGTAAGGGTGGGGACCTTGGGCTGGTTTTGTCTTAAAAGGGTGTCGGGTATCAAGTGGGAGTTGATCAGTATGTGCACTTGACCGTGCATGTTCCCGCATGCCAACTTGACGACATTTTCCATTGCCCAAGTACAGTTCCGATACTAATAACAGAAGGACGGTAAAAATTCCTGCATGTCATTCTTGTCCCACCCAAATGTGAAGAATTCACGAGTCGCATCCTCTCCAGATGAGAACAATCCCATGATTCACAGCATCCACGTGTTCTTGCAACTCGTTTCTGCGCGTTCGTTCTTGGGAGAACGAACCAAAAAGAACGTTCTTTGTGTGCCTGGTATTGATAAGCACCCAGTGACTGACGATAAGCTTCCAGCATAGTGCTGCCTTACGCTAGCAGGATAATGTATGTCATTTGAATCTCCAGTGAAAGATCAGCTGTGTAAGTCAAGAAGGTATCAAAACACAAAGCTGTACAGATGACGGCCATCCAGATTGTCTGCTGAGTTACTAAAGTAAAAGGCAGATAAAGGGGGTGGCCTGTTGTGAGGTATGCTGTATACAAGCTTTAATAGTGACATTGGACCCCCGTCTATGTCGTACGGCAGCTGGTGGGCTGTACCAACACCATCGTGAAGGGGGAGACGATGCGGCCCTCCAGCAGGGTCTCTCTCATGGTACTCTGCGAGAATCACCGATCCCACATGGTGCAGCACCACTGCTGCCCGGGCTGTGGCTACTTCTGCATCACGGTATGTGGGCGGGGCAGTGCTGGGGTGGGCGGGGTAGATCGCTAGATCATTTACATATGTTATATGTTTATTTTGTAATGGAATCTGCATTTCTTTATTTG
Source organism: Mormyrus proboscirostris (assembly GCA_026779585.1). Lineage (NCBI taxonomy): Eukaryota > Metazoa > Chordata > Actinopteri > Osteoglossiformes > Mormyridae > Mormyrus > Mormyrus proboscirostris. Next base: position 154,986 of record JAODKF010000051.1, on the reverse strand, counting down.
ATTATTAAGTCAAAAAAATACTAAAAATATAGATCATCGTAATTCAATAGCTTAAAACAAAAAAATGCTATTCAGGTATACAGATTTGCGTGTTTATACAAAGCTTTACGTACTTATATTATTCGATTTGCTATGTTGTACTGTTTCCTGTTCTACTGTGGTAGTATTCTATACTGTTAATCTCTTTTAGACTAGTTGCACCAACTCTCAAGACACTACTACGTAAACCTCTTTACACTACAGTTGAACAGTTTTACAGTTGAATTGAATGTGTTCTACCAGGAGAAGTAAACATGCCTTGATGTGACCTCAGGCCAGATTGAACGGATCATCTCCCACAAAGATGCATCGTCTTTATTCTGAGGGCAGATTAAACCATTTCCTTGCTCATGCAGAATAACACTCTCCCCCCCTCCCTAGGGCACCTTCTTGGAATGCTGTCCCGACCCACGCATCACTCACCGCTTCCACCGCGGCTGTGTGTCTGTCCTGGGAGGGGGCAGGGACCGGGGGTTCGGCCTGGGCGCCATGCTCTTCTGCCCCCACTGCGGCGAGGACGCCTCCGAGGCCCGCGAGGTCACCATACCCCCCGCCTCCCCGGCGAGCGCGTCCTCGGCGGCTGTCGTCACGGCGTCCGCCTCCACCACCACGCCCTCCCTGCCCCTCCCGCTCCCGTCGTCTCTGCCCCTCGGCGTGACAGCCGGGGTGTTCGCCGGTGGGCGGAGACCCGAAGCCCCGAGCAGGTGGGTGGGGGTGGGGGCTTTAGGAGGTGTCATTTATCCGAAACCACCTGTGCACCTTTGGGATGCTTCTTGTGTGTAAAAATGATGAATGACGTGACGAAAAGAGGATGCAAACCCATTCTAAACTAAGAGGCCTTTCTTTGGATGAATTATTGATCATATGGCAAATGGTGCTGAATGACAGGTGCAGGTGCGGCTGTCACCACTTCTATGATTTATAGCTGGTGATTTTAATTATTATAACCTGTTGCTTTGTTATGCACTCAGTGGCCAGCTTATTAAGTTACACCCGTGTGTCAAGGCAGACAGCCTGCTCTTCCAAACAGCGAATTTTGTTCCCTTAAGCAGCATAATGGCCGGGCTGCCTGATCCATGCAGGTTTGAATGTGATGTGATTGTTGGTGTCAGATCTGGTGGTTCCAGTATCTGAAACTGCCGCCTTCCTGCCATTTTCATACGCGCTGCAGTGTCTAGAGTTTAAAGCCCCCGATTTGGTGTGTCTAATGGCCACTGAGTGTGTGTATGGATATTTACTCATGCAGTGTCTGTCAGCTGTGGTCCTTTTGTGTCCTGTGGTAGCTGGGATCACATGACGGGTATGTCTGTCTGTCTCTCCCCACCCTGCCCCGCCCAGTGCACGGATGCGCGGCCGAGGGGAAGTGAGGCGGGGCCCTGAGCAGCAGCAGTCAGGCACGGGGGGGAGTGTAGACGCAGCCCTGCCGGGGGACAGCGGAGTGGACAGTGTAGGGCCCTCTCTCTGTTTGCCGAATGGAAAGCCCGTATGCCCCAGCGCACTTTCCATAGGTGCCAGCAGGGCGGCGCTGCAGAAGGCTATACTGACCCAGGACACAGAAAGGTAAATGGAGAGCTGTGCCACCCCCTTCTCCCCAGCTGCCGAATGTAGCGTCAGTGTGTCGGGATGAAATGACAAGCGGCTCTGACCTGGTGCTTCATTCTGATTGGTCAGGAGGAAGAAGCTGAGGTTTCACCCTCGTCAGCTCTACCCAGCGACCAAACAGGGTGAAGTGCAAAGAGTGCTGCTTATGCTCAGTGAGTCCTGCTCTCTCATGGCTGTATCTGCATATTGGGCACATGGGAGTTTAACAAAAATGTTCTGATGGCAGAATGGAAAATGATTGGTTCGTAGACATAACCAATCAGATTGTAGGGGAGGTGGGTCTATAGGACTAGAAGAAGCGAGACCAACCAATCAAATGTCATACTCCTGTCTCCTCTATTTGTCTGGACCCGCCTTCCCTACAATCTGATTGGTTATCTCTGAACCAATCATTTTTCGTTCTGCCCTGTTGAACATTATTCTGTGGTGGGGGGGGGGAGTGAGGCAAAATCACTGAGTGGTGGTTGGGTGGGCAATTGAACTACTTTATTGACACAAAGCCACCTAGAGTACAAAATGTCGCTCATTCACCGGTCTCCAGCACGGTCCCTTACATTACTTACCCCTCCTCCCCTGTCTGGCAGTGGAGGGTATCGACCCAGCCTATCAGTCGGACTCTCAGAACCGCCGCTGCGCCCTGCACGCTGCTGCCCAGAGGGGCTTCCTGGAGATCTGCTACTTGCTTATACAGGTGACGTCCCCCTAGTGTTCGGTTTGGGTCACTGCGGTGCTAACGTGCATTTTCACACGAGAGGTCCAATTCCACCTCACCTGCCTGAAATCCCAGCATATAAATCGATACAAATCCCGTTACTTGTATGCTGCTGTGCTTACTAGTCTGCAGGTCTGCAGACAATGCACTGCTTGCTTGGGGCAGCGTGTGGCTCAGTGGGCTAAGCCTGTGTGCCTGTAATCAGAAGGTCACCAGTTCAAACCCAGCCTCGGCACGTCTGCGGGTCCTTGAATAAGGCCCTTTACCCCCAACTCCCTGGTGGCTACAAAATGGAGAAAATTGAGGAAGGTGTAAAGACAATTTCCCCATGGGGATCAATAAAGTATCAGTTGTTGTTAGTTGTTAATAATTATTATTATTATTATTATTATTATTATTATTATTATTATTAGAAAAACACATAAGATATTGTTGACATAATTAGCTTAAAAATTGTAGCGTCCCTGTGTCATGATCTGCAGCTATTTCGTTTGGTTCGCCTCCTCCAGGCGGGTGCCAAAGTGGACGCCCCAGACAAATCGCTGAGGACCCCCCTGCTGGAAGCCATCATTAACAACCACGTGGAGGTGGTGCGTTACCTGATCCAGAGCGGGGCCTGCGTCTATCACACGGTGAGCCGGGAGCCCCCGCGGCTGTCACGTCAATATAGAACATTTCACAAATAAGTCAACACATTCACCGGGATCAGAAAATCCTACTTTAATATAGGGCTGACTTATTTCAATTAACTTTTTTATTCATTTAGCAGACACTCTTATCCAGTCCCTGGAGCAACTGGGGGATTACAGGTCTTGCTCAGGGACCAGTGGTGAAATCACTCTATCTTTAGGATTTGAACCAATGACCATCTGATTACACAGCTTCCTAACCCTCCGAGCCACGCATCAGTATTTCCTCAGCCCTTCTGACTCTGCTCTCGCTTTTTCTCAGGAGGACGATGGCTCTACTGGGCTGCACCATGCAGCCAAACTGGGCAACCTGGACATTGTAAATCTCCTCCTAGGAACAGGACAAGTTGACATCAACGCACAGGTGGGGGCGAGGGGCAGAGGGTCGCGCTTGGGCTCTTGGCAGGGCGACCCCGGCCAACAAGTCAGTGTGTTTCCTCTGCGTATCTATGGCTGTCTGTGTCTCGGTGTGCGTGCATGTGCGTGCGCTGCTGTTTGTGCTCGTGCCGTGTCGCTCATGTGGCTTTGCTGTGCTGCTGGGTCAGGCCGCCGCTAAGCTCCCGTGACCCATCTCTCCGTTTTTAGGACAGTGGAGGTTGGACCCCCATCATCTGGGCCGCGGAGCACAGACACATTGACGTCATCCGGGCGCTGCTGAATAGGGGCGCAGACGTCACCCTAAACGATAAAGTCAGTGGCATGAAAATTGTCCTCCTTACATGTGACACGCAAAATGGTGAAGCTAGTTATATACAGTATCAGTCAAAACTTTGGACACGCCAAGCTGCCTACAAAGGAGACTGATAGTGTTGCATCACATGATCTAGACACCTGACCTAAACATGGTAGAATTGTTTTACCACTCCAACAGAGTGTAGGAAAAGCGGCCAATGAGTGCTCAGCATGTATGTGGGATCTCCTTCAGGACGGCTGGAAAACCATCCCAGGAGGCCACCTCATAAACTGGCATAGAGGAGACAGTAGGGTGAGCCAGTCCATGGAGTAATTGGGGTTAAGGGCCTTGCTCTAGGGCCCAGTGGTGGGATCACTATGCTGACCCAGGGATTTGAACCAACAACCTTCTGAGTCCCAAACCACAGAGCTGCCTCACCCTCCAAATAAGTTGTTTTTTTAATACTTTTTTGGTCAGCATGTAATTCTACAGTACATATAGTACATATAAACCTTTTTATTGGTAAGCATGTCCAAACTTTTCAGTGGTACTAGTCAGAGTATTAGTATATTCTAGTACTATACTTAGTAATATATTTTTGGCTTATGTTTTTTTTTTATATATAAGCTGTCTTCAATGGCATGGGAAGGTAAATTGGACTTGCATAAAATTTTATATTGAATTGTTTTTGGAACGTATTACTTAAGTCAGTTGAACTGCCTGTGTGCCTAGGAAATTTTGCTGTTGTGCCTTTGAGTGAGGTGCATAAACTGAACGAAATGACGGAATGTAACTGTGCTGTTGAAAGCTTTGGGAAGACGCATGGCCGCACAGGTGGCGTATCAGGTGACCGGATCTCTCCCCGTCTCTCTCCCTCAGGAGATGAACGTATGTCTGCACTGGGCTTCCTTCGCTGGCAGTGTGGAGATCGCCGAGCTGTTGCTGAATGCTGGCTGCCCCCTATCCTCCGTCAACATACACGGTGACACCCCGCTGCATATAGCATCCCGCGAGGGCTACCTGGACTGCGTCACGTGAGTCGATGGAACGACCGCTTAAAAATTCAAGACAAGCTTTATTGAGAGAATGGAGGCTAATTCCAATTAAACAGAATAGATGTGATGTCTTATTGAAAACCTGCACCATTTTACGTCCGTGACACCAGGGTTTTAAGTAAATGCTCTTTCTAATCAGGCTGTTCCTCTCGCGTGGGGCGGAAATTGACATTAAGAATCGAGAGGGGGACACCCCCCTCTCTTTGGCACGATGCGATTCGCCAGTCTGGGTGTCACTCCAGATCAACAGGAAGCTGCGGAAGGGGATAACCAATCGCATTTTGCGCACGGAAAAGATCATATGCAGGTAGGTTTGAATTTGCCATATAACACTTGTTTAGAGTAGAACTTGGTTCTTAGCATTGTGGAACCTGATGTGTGTGTGTGTGTGCTCACTTCCTGTGTCCCAGCGACGTTGCCCAGGGATACGAGAACGTGCCCATCCCCTGCGTGAATGGGGTGGATGAAGAAGGATGTCCTTCTGACTACAAGTACATCTCTGAGAACTGCGAGACCTCTGCCATGAACATAGACCGCAATATCACACATCTACAGGTTCCTCCCCCAGCATTTTTGAATCTGTCCATGTTCAGGAACGTTCATAATCAGCACTACTTTTGCTGCCATAGAAACAAATCAGCAGGTCACATATTGACTGCCATATTTCTGTCAGTATGTCAAACGTGTTTTTCCTGATTCATAAGGAAAGCATTTAAGGAGTACATTTAATCGCTCTGTCTCTCTCTCTCTCCTCTGTCACTGTCCATCTCTCGCTTTCTGTTTCTGTCTGTCTGCTTGCCTCTCTGTCTCTTTCTCTCTGTCCATCTGTCTCTCTTTCTCTGTCCATCTCTGTCTCGACTCTGTTTCTCTTTTGATGTCCGTCTTTGTCTCTGTTGGTGTCTGTCTTACCGTCGCTTTAACTGTCTTTCTGTCTGTCTCTGTCTCTCAGCACTGCAGTTGCACAGATGACTGCTCCTCCAGTAACTGCCTGTGTGGACAGCTCAGTATCCGCTGCTGGTATGACAAGGTAAGCCCCGCCCACCAGACCATAGGCCTCTCCATTCTCTCCTCAGCAGCCCAGAGCTGTTGGTCCCATGGCGTTTCCTATCTACCACTCATTTAAAAGGTCATATCAGATTTTTGGCAGCTGACTGCGCTCCTTGCAGTTTTGCCTCCGGGGATCTTATGGTTGACAGTCATGTGACGGATGCCTTCCTCTCGTTCAACAGGACCGGCGGCTGCTCCAAGAGTTCAATAAGATCGAGCCTCCGCTCATCTTCGAGTGCAACCTGGCCTGCTCCTGCTATCGCACGTGCAAGAACCGGGTGGTCCAAGCAGGCATCAAGTAAGATGCTTCTGACCCACCGGACATCTGTTCTTCAATCTGCAGTGTCTCTCTCCACTGTGATTCTGAGCCCCACTGCTGCCTGATTGGTTGTTGCTATGGTCACCTAATGCGATGTCCCGGGGGAGGGGTTTGGGAGGGGTCGTAATCAACCCCCATGTCTGTCAGACCAATGTTAACTG
>JAODKF010000051.1:133224-148589 GCA_026779585.1 Mormyrus proboscirostris | reverse complement strand
GGGGTTTGGGGGGGGGGGGGGGTCTGTAACACCAATGTTAACTGTTGTTTATCTGGGATTTACTGTTTCTTCAATGAGTTTGGCCATTACGTTGCCCTGTCTTCCTCTTGGTTCATAATGTCCTCTGCCTTTTGCATGAATAGATGTTGTTCCTGAATCACCATTTCCTCTGAAGTGTTACCGTGTTCGCATGCCATTTCCTTTGTGCGGCCTCCTCCTCCGCAGGGTGCGTCTTCAGCTGTACCGCACCGAGAAGATGGGCTGGGGTGTGCGAGCCCTACAGGACATTCCCCAGGGCAGCTTCATCTGCGAGTCAGTCTTCCCGCCTGCCTCTTTCTGTCTGTCTGTCTGTCTGTCTGTCAGCTGTGCAAAGGCAGTATGTTTTAAGCAGAGGTCTGGCTCGCAGCTAGGCTGGCCATTCATACACCACAACCCAGTCCTGGGGGTCCACATTCTTTGTTCCCTACCAGCTCCCGTCTGGGGGACCCCAGGACTGGGTTGGGAAGCTCTGCAGTAACTCATTTCATTTGAAAGTTAATGAGTCTAGTAAGGGTTTATGAATTCACGCATGTATGTTTGTCCAGGTTAAATGTAACCTGGGGAGTGGCTCCGATAAACCTGTTGTGTGGCGAAAATAATGTGAAAATGTATTTCAATACAGTACAACTAACCTAACAAGTATCATAGCCTAGCCAACCTTAAACAAGCTTAGAACACTTACATTAGCCTATAGTTGGGCAAAATCATTAACACAATGATAAAGTTTTGAATTTAACATGCAATTTATTGAATAATATAGTGAAAGTGAAAAACGTTTACCCGTCGTGAAATCAAAATATCATATCACGGGCCATCGTAACCCCGGGGAGTGTTTGTACATGCAAGTGCGTACACGCACAAGTTTTTTGCTTGTCTAGTGCAGGGATGGGCAATCATACCCAGATAGGGCCGGTGTGTGTGCAGGTTTTCACTGCAAATCCCCAAGTAGATTACTAATTAGAGGACTGATTGGCTGAGGAGTCCTCACACCTGGGTTTGAACGGCTGACCTAAAGGTTACCCCTAAAACCTGCATACACACCGGCCCTTTGTGGATAAGACTGATCCCTGGTCTAGTGTGTTCTTTTTAAACACCTGTGTACATACACTCTAAGCATTGTGTGTGTGTGTGTGTGTGTGTGTGTGTGTGTGTGTGTGTGTGTGTGTAATTTAAAATATACTTTGTGTGCCTAGGTATGTAGGAGAATTGATTTCTGATGCAGAGGCTGATGTAAGAGAAGATGACTCGTATCTTTTTGACCTGGACAACAAGGTGCCCATAAACTGTATATGGATTTGTAACTTGGTTTACCTGCTTATTTAACCCGTAACATTTCTGTAGTTTTATCCTTGTCTTTAATGTTTGTCTAATATGGCTTTTCTCTCTCCTTCACCTTTGCCACAATCCCATCCTCAGCTACCCCTCATCGATTAAACACATTCATGTTCTATCTGCTGTCCCCTGCAGGACGGGGAAGTATATTGCATCGATGCACGCTACTATGGCAACATCAGCCGCTTCATTAACCACCTGTGCGATCCCAACATAATCCCGGTGCGCGTGTTCATGCTGCACCAAGACTTGCGGTTTCCTCGCATCGCCTTCTTCAGCTCCCGTGACATTCTGACGGGACAGGAGTTGGGGTGAGTGCCTGGTTCTTCACAATACGGTATCAGGTGGTCGAGGTGCCTGTGATGAAGGCCAAATGATCACCTGGTCGTTGAGGGTTCAGTGAATTTTCGGTGCTGACCAGCAGAGAAACGCATGTGTGTTTTTTTTTTTTTTTTTTGAAATCCAGGTTTGACTACGGAGATCGTTTCTGGGACATCAAGAGCAAGTACTTCACCTGCCAATGCGGGTCAGAGAAATGTAAACATTCAGCTGAGGCCATCGCCCTGGAGCAGAGCAGGCTGGCCCGCCTGGAGGCCTGCCCCGAAGTCGGCCCTGACCCGGGTCTTGCTCTCCTGAGCAGTGCCTAGGCGTCCCCTGGACTCTACCATTGAAAGCTCTAACACATGCCCCCTGTTTTTAATTTGTAGGTCTACTGCGTTAATTGTCAGGGTGCAGTTCTGACATTATTATCTGCAAACGAGACCTTTCCTTTTTAATCTTAGCAGCTGAGAACTGCAAGCACAGGATAGTACCAGTGGCCAGGTCCTAGACTCATGTAGTGTAAATAGATGCGGGCAGGCACACTGCGCCCTGTATCGCTTAGGTGAAGACTGCCTGTCACTGAACTCATCACCATTTTTTCATGGATGAATTGTGGTCATGCAGTACACTGAATGTTGTGGGACTAGCGTTGTACTGAGCTCAGCTGCAGGACCGTGAGGTGATGGTGTTCTGCATGTCAGCGCGATTCCTTTTTGTCTGTCTTTGCATCCATAACACGTGGTTCATAGAGTTATTCACAGATGAATTTTTTAAGCGCATTTTTTTTTTTTTTAATTTTTCCTTCATGAATTAAATATTGTATTTCAGACCCTTGTACTCACTGTTCTTATTTCCTGTAAAGAAACAGCCTTTGAATTCCTTTCACATTTTTTTCCTGGTCATCCTGTACAGTCTTTTGTGCTTGTTATTGCGCTTCACTCAGGTTTTCCAAAACACGTTTTTACGCTGGTGCCCATTCACCGTGTCTCCCTTGTGTCCTGTCAGGTGTCCATTTCTGTTTGGCACACCTGTTACATTACAGGATCCCGATGTCTGGCTTACGTGCTGGAGATTTGCTGACACTCACAGAAGGCGTAGCGATCTTCCCTTGGTTTCCCCTCAGTCTGGACAGCCCTGTGTTGCAGGTCATCCTCTAAGAGTTCGCCCGCTGTACCCATGGTCTAAGCATCTCCCCCATAAGCCAGATTGCTAGCTAATGCATCACTCAGGAGATCCAAGCCTGTTTCCTTACTCTTAAATGACTGGTGCACCTTGAGGAAGCCCCAGTAAGAACTATTTTATTGTCTGGGAAGAGTCTTTTTTTTTTTTTCTTTTCCTTTTGGTATGTCCAATTCACTCTAAGTGGCCAGAGTGTTTTGAGGGTGTGTAATTCAGTTCAATATTATTTATATTGCAGTTATAATAGAGAGCATTGTCATGGCACTTTACAGAATCCTGGGCCTGAGGTAACAATGACATAAAACTCAGAAGGAAACATTGGGAGGAACCAGTCTCCATAGGGATGGTTCATACTGGGAGTATAAGTTTACATAATTGAGTGTAAGGTAATTTCAAACAGATAGTGAGACAGCACGGTTTGGCGGTTGGCGAAGGGAGGATGCTCTGTCTGTATCCTGAGCTCTGATTGGTTAACCCGAGAAATGGGGCGGGGACATGTAAAGTCCCTTAAGTGTGTAATGACGGACAGCAGGAGCAGTGGTAAAAGGAAATTGTGGCGGGTCTAGTTATACCAGCATAACTGGGAAGGAGAGGCGTAGGAACACAGACAATTAGAATCCCTTAATCAGGCCCCATGCAAAGCAGGAGTGACAACACTGACGGTACATTTCATACAAAGTCACACTGTTCTGCACCCAGCTTGACACTTACTATTTCCCAATCTATGGGTAACTATCGTAACATACCGGCCCTATAAGACAAAATATACAAGGGTTTGCGTCTAGTATTAGAATTGAGAGTCAGCCTGAAAACCCTCACGTTTTCTCAGGGGGGAAGAGAGGACTCACAACGAGGAGGGTTCCCTGAAATTTGCCAACCCGGGGGGCATTTCTCGGTAAATTGTTGCAAAATTTGCGTGATCGTGTTATCAAATGGGTCCTACTCCGCTTCTGCGTTTGCTGAAGCCCATATCACAGCCGCGAAGCTTTGCAGGAAAGCGACCTGCAGTCCGAAGGAGAGATTCTAGGAGCGAATGGATATCTTGGCTAACGAAACAAGCGTGTGTCCTGTGGAATAAGTACCGAGCTTAAAGTCAATATCGAACTTAACAAGAAGCTGACGTGTATGAGGCTGGGACTAACAAGATCAAGTTTCCTCGTTTAGTAAGATCTCTGGCTGCAGTATTCTGCACCAACTAAAGACTGTTTAAAGAGCCAGAAAGATGTCCACAAAGGTTGCATTGCCAAATTAATACCAGCTAGCCCGCTCTGTAAAAAGACATACAAAATAACTGCAACGTAAGAGAACATCTGTGTCAACTAAATTCTCCTCTGGCCACTCCTAACGCGTTTAAATGTGTTATAATATAGCAGGGGACCGACTAGTTTGATTCCTGCTTCTACCGAAATATTTTAAGGAGGTATGACAATGACTGCGGCCGTGCTACGGAATGAGATGCTTACTGCTAAGTACATTTGATAATAAATCAGGGTTGCCAGCTCTCACGCTGTCTGGTGTGACACTCAGGCTTTCACACTCTCACGCAAGAAATCTTACGGCAAATATATATTATTCTATTATAAACCTAACATTAGCTAAATCAAATGCGTTGGGGTAGTTTGCAAACGCTACAGAGTATTTAAAAGATAATAAATGGGTATGCATTCGTGTGCAGTCTTATCTCGAACTGAAAATCTCATGCCAGCCAGCTGTCCAAAGTTGGCAACCCTGTAAAGGGCTGTAGGGGGTGTGTCGCGTCGCTAGGTGGCCATGATGTCACGCTAATTAGGGTGGGGTTACCGGTGGGGCGTGTCGCGTCAGGTGCGCATCTCAGGCAGGTACAGCGGTGACGGAACCGCCTAGATACCGTCCGCGTGAGATTGACGCTGCAAGCTGCCGCTTCGGGAAACGTGTTTGGCTTGTTTGTTTTTCGGGTTTTGCGCACCTTTCGTTGTTACATTTATGCGGAAATATTTTATAAGTAACATTTGGAAATGTTAAAGCCATAAAAACATTGTGACCATAATCGAAAGCTAAATTAAGAAAGAAAAAAAAATTAATAAAACTTAGAGATGGGTAAAAAATCAGAGGAAGGCGATCCGCATTATGGTAAGTGCGCTGTGTGAAATTTTATTAAAATATTACTAAAACATCTTTTCGTAATATTGTAATTGTTAATTATTTACTAAAGTGCTTAAAATATAAATCTAAGCATGATATGCAGTATTTTTGTTCAAAACGTAAGTATTGTAACCGTTATCCCACTAGTTTAGTTGTCAATAGTGGCTTGTCGATCGTTAACCCTAAATGCGGTCGCGGCCTTTGTAGTATTGTATAGACGGACACTTGACATAATAAATACTCACATACCGTAGCTGTTTGAATTAATAGAACTGTTTACATTGCCCGCTTTCCTGTATTATTGTTTGTCTATAATATTGTTTTATTCTCTGAGCTCTTGGTCCATTGGGTAATTTTCATTTTGTTTTTGTTACTAATTTTTGTTGTTTTGAGCCGTTTTGACGTCAAATACACTACATAGAACCACTCTTACCTACTTTTAAGATACTATAACCATTGTTGTTTTTTTTAGAGTGATGCTACATTTTCACCTTTTGTAGTAACAGTTATATAAATATGGAAAATATTTGTGATGATCTTATAAGGTGGTCAGATACATTATTATTACAAATGAAAACGCTTATTTCAATGAATGCTATAAACAGACCATAAAAATATACATTATACATCTTGGCCTGTTTATGTGTCAGTAATAAATATGATACTTTTATCTTACTTTTATCTTAAGTGGGAAGACTCTATGAAGTTATAGTTTTACAGTTGTAGTGTTTACTACTTTTCTTGCATAAAAACATCATGTAAATTGAAAATTAGGGACAAGTCATTCAGCCCCTGCTTTTAATTGGATGTTTGGCTTCGAAATGATGTCAAAGAGGTCTGACTGACTAACTCTCAAATTCCGTACCCTCACAGTGCTTTTTGACAGAACCATATTTGAACTTTTTTTTTTTTTTTTTTAATAATTCGCTACACAACCGCCTCATTATTCCTTTGACGTGAGTTTAAGCCGTTTACAACTACATGCATTTTTTTTTTTCTTATGGCTGCAGGAATACAGTGTCATGGCATGTATGTAAAATCATTTCTGTAATGTTGCCTGGCCATTTGGTTACTATAGCGCCTGACGTCATCTCAGCCTCCGTGACCGAACCCTGTGGCGGCTCTGCAGCCTGTACCTCTGAAAAATTAAATATTGTTTTCTGTCTGATAAGGTGGCTTCGTTTTAGAATAGACTTTTCCACATGGAAATGAAACTATTTTTTTCTGTCCAGTATTACTGGTTATTTGATGCAGGAATGCTGTAGATTTGTTGTATGCTGAATTGAAGGTTGCACCAGGAAGTGTTCCTGAAAGGTGCCCAGAAGTTTCGCCCTACTTCATGCTCCATTTGCTTTATGGTTATGCCCCGGTTAAGAGAGAGGAAGCTCTGTTTGCCTCCACGTTCCCCTGGCTTTACTTTCGCCTGTTGGGCCGAGCACGTGTAGCTATCTGGACGGTGTCGTTTTCCGTCTCGTGTGCAGTTGTCTTGTCGACTGCTCGGGAGATCTGTAGCGACCCCAGCATCAGTTTGTGGGGTTAAGGAGAATTCGCACCCTTTTTATGTCCCTCAGCCCTCTGCATTTCCCTGTATATTTTATTCAATAGTTCCGGCAGTCACTCTAATACACTGTCCTTCATCTCAGATATGACATAAAGTGTCACCAAGGAGAATTTATCACAAATACATCAAATTCACACCTTCATTAGTTTAATATTAAGCTTGTTGCGTGTTTTATATATATTTTTCACATTATTATTTTGTTTCTTTTACCTTTTCAGTTTCGCTAAACGTCTTGATATTTATTAACCAGTTTTTTTATATCAGTTCATTTATCTTTTTAATATATGTATGTGTATGTCACATTTTATTCGGTTCCTGTCTTTATATGAATGGTGATTGACAGAACCTAGTTCTTGCCATGAGAGAGCCATAGATGCTGATGTGGCATTAAATTTCCTCCCTACCCTCGTGTATTTCTGTGTCGCTGTCCTTGTTCCAGATTGTTGAGAGGCTGTCCCTTGTTCAAAATCCCGTAAGGAAAATGGCTGTACTGTTGAGTAACACAGCTAAATATTTCAATAGTTTACTGGTTGCAGAATGTACACCTGTAAATATTGGCTTTCTGTTTGCCTAATCTAAATATTTCGATCTAACCCTGCAGTGCCCTGAATCAACATACATTTTGGGAGCAGTGAAAAGAATTTGACTTTTTTGTATACTCATGGTGGAGAGTGTTTTACCCAGATGAGTAAAGCTGCATCATCAGATGCATTACGGGAGCTTGTATGTTTTCTCTTAAATGGAAACTTGAAAGCAGCTGCAATCCTTAAAAAGCCTGAAGTAGAGAGATGGTTCGTCTTGGTTTTGTCCATTTCCTTGTTTGTCGTGCTGTTTGGTTTGGGAGGTTGCTGCATTTGGTGTTATTTGATCTGCTGGGAATTCTGGGATACAATGGCAGCATTTTCAAAGTGTGTGTGTGTGTTTGTGTTCTGATACCCGATGTTCTAGTTAGAAGAGTCAAAAGAATTTGCAGACAGGTGCTTCAGGTTTAATTGTTGTCTCATGACTTTGGGTCTGTGACACTGTCTGTAATTCGTTAACTGGAAGTCACATTTAACGAGGGACAAAGACCAGCGAAGACTGCATTGCTACTTGTCTTTTACATCACACCCCCACTGAGTGGGCAGCTTAAACTGCCCATCCTCCTGTTTTCAGTGAAGCAGAGCTGCACACGGTTGTGTTTTATGGCTGGGTGGGGTGCTTCCCCCCCGGTCGGGCCTGTCAGAAGTTTACTGGTATCTTACCTGTCAGAAATTCCAAGGACTTCCTGATTGTGCATACGCACATTCAGAATGACTTCCTGTCAGAATCAGGACTTTTATTTACATACACTGATGTTTTTTTGCATATCTGCTGGGTTTGCTAGTCCAGACCTGGCTTTTGAATATGTACTTTTTGAATACTGTTGAGTTAGAAATGTGGCAGGATGTCTAATCCATGGAAAAACTCCATTTTGGTATTAAATTCCAAACCCATGAAGGTGACTTGAGCGTCAGTCAGTTTGTTTTTTTGTATTTAGGGTTTTAATGCTGATGAACATCATAGAGTTCAAGTATCCATGACATCTCTAATCGCTCTGATTCTGGAAATCAGTGCCTGAAATGTAGGTCGACTGGTTGGCGTTGGCTTGTTTTTATTTGTATTTCTTGAGCACTAATGGGGTGCATTCTCACTCTCCGCACTCACCCTGAAATTCCTCTCTGATGTTTAGCTTACAGTACCACTCAATTATTTACATTTGCATGACATTAAAGTTTTGTCGTTTAGCCTACATACCTGATCTGTCAGATGACAAGCTCAGGGTTGAGTAGCATCCAATTTTAATGCAGCATTTTAAACTCTTTTAGTATTCAGCCTAAAGTTAATATTTAATACACAGTCTAAAATTAAGTTTGGTTAACTAAGCCACGGTATTTGACTGAAAGATGTACATATACATGTGTGAGAGGCTTTTGTGTTTTTTCTACAAACGGAACATTATCTTAATGAATGTTACCTGAATAGTTTATTTAATTTAGCTTTTATGCCTGTCAGGAAAAAAGAACTGCTCAAAAACGCTTTCAGACTTGTTTTACAATGTTTGGCTTGTATAACTCCTCTTAATTAGTTAATGACTTTGAACCACTGACTTATTAACTTAAGAAATGCAAACAGACCCTTCTCCCACTTGTTTTTTTTTGCTGGGGGGGGGGGTTACAGGCATTCCTGCTATAAATGTGTGTTTCTCGGTATCATTTAGAATGATTCATCCATTTTCTGTACCAGTTATTCAGTTCAAGGTCACAGTGATGGAACAGTATGGGGGTAATTTGATACAGTGAAAGTTTTGATGTCACACGTAAATGTGGCCGGTGAGACAGACTTGCCTGCAGAAGTCACCCAGGGTTGGCTGATGGTGTCCTGTTACTGTTATATTTACGCCTTGGAAGATGTCATAAGTGAGTGGATGTTGACTTTGAACTTTGGCCTGATAATAGTTCCTGGTGATGCAGTGAAAGTGTTTCCATAAACAAGTTTTTATATGAAGATGCAGCAAAGGGTCGATAGACCTGGCCCATAACCGGAAGTTTCTTTTAACAGTGTTACCAGAAATTGTGTAATTGGCAGGGAGTTGAAACAATCCTCAGTGTAAAAGTAAAGTAGACAAAGAGCCAGTGTCCACTGATGACCTCTCCCTGCACTTCCTCCATCTTTAGAATCAAATCAGATTGAAATGTACTGCCTCACACTGCTCTCACCATTGTTTGCCATGCTTTGCTGGTCTTTCAGAGCCATTCTCGCAGACCTCTGACTTGATTGTCAGTGGATTTTCCATTATGAGCACAAGAATGCTGCAGTCTCAACTTCCCATCGGAGCGGGGACAAAGGTTGAAGTTGACAAACAGAAGTGCCAGTCTTACTAAAATGTGTTTATTTCAGGGGAGCCTGTCCAGTTTGACCCTTCCTTTAATGGCCCTTTACGGAATCGGTATGTATTATCTGCCTTTTATACTCCTGCTTACAAGATCTTTCCTTTACGCCGTTAAGCGCAAAGGAATCTAGTTTTGCCGCATCAAATAGTCTGCGTGTTGTATTTGTGGTCGTGTTCAGCAGCCTGGTCTGACTCCTGTCTTTCAGGAGCTGCACAGATATCATCTGCTGTATCCTCTTCATGGCTTTCATTATCGGGTACATAGTCGTGGGGATTCTGGGTAAGGCATCTCTCCAGTCCCTCCCACCCGCTGCGCACACTCGTCATCTCAGGCACCCGTGACTTTTGCCACTTCCCCATGTCTGCCCACACCAATCAGATTCCTTTCAATGACATCACGCGTTTGGCTTTAGGTGACTGCAATGTTAAGGTCAAACCCCTGTGAGGATATTGTGTATATAAAAGAATCCCTGTGTCTGGAACACACTGTCCCATGCTGAAACGAAAAGCGCCAAATGCTTCCTCATTCATCAATCCTGACAGCGTTTAGATTGAAGGCTGTCAGTAATTACCTAAGATAAGTAAATAATATAAATTATCATTAATCCCTTGTTTTTTTCCCCCCTTACCAGCCTGGGTCTATGGAGATCCCCGACAAGTCCTCTACCCTCGAAATTCTACCGGAATGTTCTGCGGGGTTGGACTGAACATGTGAGGCGTTTTTCTAATCTTGATGAGTTTCTATCGAAACACCTGACTGACTGTCTAAAAGGCTTCTGCGTCTCAGAGGTGCCACTTCTGTATGCGTGCTTGTCCCCTCCGCTCCCATTATGTTGGTGTATCCTGCTTGTTTAGATACCAGCAGTGCATCCTGCTTGTTTAGATACCAGCAGTGTCGGCAGTGAAACGCGGCACCTCAGACACTGAGATCCCTTGGTTTTCTTGTTTCCCCTGGCGGCCTGCAGGGATAAACGGAGCGTCTTCTACTTTGACCTGCTGAAATGTGCCACGGCTACCAACATCATGGCGGCCGCGCTCAACGGCTTGCAGTGTCCCACCACGCAGGTGAAGCCTCGCTGGCAGTGCCCCGCCTCAGGGGCGAGGCCTCACTGCTCTTGGGCAAAACCACATCGTGTCCATCTCCTTGCCGATGGCGAGTTTCCAGAAAACAATGAAGCTGAATGATATAAACACAAATTGACGAGAAGCCAAGTAAAGACAATGGGTGTTTCTCAATACCAAGACCGTACCTGTGGTCTTGGCAAGACCAGTCTTGCTAACTTGCCTTCCAAGAATGAACTTGGAGAGCAATGAATCATGGGATTGGTCTGGTTTAGTGAGGTTGCAGCCGATGATATTTTGATATTTTGGGCAGGGATGAAATCTGGGGGGTTTTACCGTCTTCTGTACGTCTGTTCTTGAGGATTGGAACTGGTCTTTGGCAATGGAAGATAACGTACAAGAGGTACACAAGAACGTGCAATCAAGTATGCATATTAAACACCCCAAGTTAAGCATTAATGAAGGTTATCCAAACACTAATTTTCCTTTTTCATCATCATTGCGGTGTGTGGATGCAGAATAATCGAATTGCAATTGTCGGGATTTGTGTCTGTTAACTCAACTCGCACCAACGTCGCTGTATCGTGATGTGATAAAGATTACAATATTACTCATGGAAGTTTCATATCGCGATTTGATATTGCTAACAGAGTCCTAACAGAGCACTAAGGGTTAATCATCATACCAGCCTAAATATTAAGCAGGAAAAGGTAAATGCTGCGTAAAGAAGTCTCTGACAGAAGGTGCTGTTTTATTTTAATATATATTGTGTCCACTTTAATGTGGCTTATGGTCCACATTTGACCCCCAAATCTCTTTCTCGATGCAGGTCTGCGTCCAGCAGTGTCCCAGTCAGTTCTGGCTGCTGTCACCAATGGCTTATCTAGCAGGAATGAAACCAAAAGACTTCTTTGATCAACAGTACTGTGTTCCCTCTATCAACCTGACCAGTACCACGCTGGTGTGTTTTACCCCAATCTTGCACTTAAGTATGTGTCTGTAGGCTATATCTGTGTCTATAACATCCACAAATTAGTCAGGTTGGCCCAGTTGATGATGTCATCTTTGCTGGTGTGGCCTGTATGTTTATATTTAAAAACAATGACTAATCAAGTGACACCTTGCGTCTCAATGGAAGTACACAAAAACCTAACACATAAAACACCATGACGCTTAAGTGGTTCCTGGTCTTCAAAGGGGAGTCACATGTTGGTTAAACCTCCTCAGAAGGTTAGAAATTAACCCCCCTCCCCGCCCCCCCCCCCGTGCTGCCACAGTACACCAGTAAAATGTACAGTGGCAGTGAGCTGTAATTAAAGGGGGTCCTTGTTTCAGTTAGACGTGAAAGAGTGAGACAGGATTTTTCTGGGATGTTTGATCTGTATTTCATCTCATCTCCCCCAGACTGTCCAAGAGATCGTCAATCGGGAGCTTTGCCCGGTCTTCTATACGCCAACCACCTCTGGTAAGGGGCTTTTAGTACCATATAGCTTCCGTGACTCATTTTGTGACCTTGACACTGATTTCGGTACAAGGTCCTTTTTTCAAAATGTGCTTCTATCTTGTTTCCTGCTGACTGATTTCATGGGATCAGTGCTATCGCTTTCCTGTGGGCACGCCCCTGCCTTGTACCTTCACCGCCTGTGACGTTCTGCGGTTGACAAATGCCCGGTGTCACTCCCTTCTATATTCTGTTATCTGACACCCGGTGCAGTCACCAGGCAGGCAGAGAAACAGGTTTTTTTTTTCCAGTTAGTCCACTCTGTTTTTCCCAGCTGGATCTAATTTGGAGTTAACAATCTGACTATAGACTGTAACTCAGCTATAATCTGCTTTACCGAATCCACTTGTCTTTTCCTTTTCTGTCGCATCAGGGATTCCTGTTTTCCTACCCATTTCCCAGCATTGCAATCATTCACCCTCTCCTGCCAGTTTCTTTCTATCTCCATGACTGTATTCCCAGCCCGTCCCCTTGTGTTCTTGATACTTGTCATGATAGTTTTGTTCTTCCAGTTGCCCTAGTGAAGTGATTAGGTATTAACCCCCTCATGCAGTGCTGGGAAGATGTTTGCCCAGTGTCGGTTCGTTGGACAACATCCCCTCCAACTTCACGCTGCCTGGGATGACCTCGGCGAACGACACGGCTAATGCTATCAAAAATGCCACAAGGTACGCCAGGATATCCGCTGGTTGGGGTGGCGTAACATTAGGCCCCTTACCCCCATGAAATGCTCCAAGGACACCAGACAACCTGCTGAGCCCACGCTCAGACGCCTAGCTACGCTGTTGCCGAAATATATTCAGTATGTACTGTACACCGTCGAGCTAAAGCATCATCACCACCCGTATATGAAGTGAATGTTGACTATCTAGTAAAAATGATGCGTGTCAAGGTCGGGGATATATTAGATGGTCATCGGTGCGTATATATGTGTGCGTGTGTGTCTCAGAGAGCATGATGGGATATGGAAAATCTGAAGCATTCCAATGTACCTGTACGTGTGCAAATGGCACATGAAAGGATCGTCACAGCTTTTCACAGGCGCAGTGTTCGTTTTGTCCACTGTGTCTAACTGCCTTTCTCCTCACCCCTCACCCCCCACCCCCACACTCCCAGTCGACGAACACCGACTACGTGAGTCGCTGTGACGCCACCGTGCCGCGTTTTTCGGCCGCTAGCCTTTAGCCCTAGTGCTTGCATGTTCGCTTTTTTAGTCATTATTTAATGGAGTCTGTCCAGGTTATTTAAGGTGCGTTAAATCTCACTGTGCGATACCCGTTGGTGCTGCTGTTTGAGTGGGTTGTCTAAGTGCCGGGAAGATTGTGTCCAAGCCTGCATGTTTTCCATTGGCCAGCACTGTGTCCATAACGTCCAATCCACTGGTTGCCCGTATCACTGAATGTCAGAGCCAATGAAATTGATCCCATGTTACATATTTTCCCTGCATTTTTACTCAGATTCTCAAGGCCTTTAAAACACACCTTGAGTTTATATATACATATGCCATTAGACTAATTAAGTGGTTAAGAAAAACAAATATTTAATATATATAATCAGAACGCTAGATGGTCTGCTGCATATCTGAACTTGTATATATGATGTTATATTAAATTGCATTTATACGTTTTATTAAATACTCCAGAATTTGGAATCGCAGGTGGGGGTGGGTGCCGTTCGAGACGCAGCTGTTTTCCTGTGACCATGCTGGCCGCTCTATCTGAAGAGTCGGGGATCTGTTGTATGTCCAGCGGACAGAATGACCTCTGGGACACATTGAATAGAGTTAAACAGGTGCAGGTCGTGTCTATTGCCTGGCATGACCCAAGGCACCCAGGCTAACTTTAGAGCGTCATGGGGGGTGAGCCTCACAGTCTGTCTGCATGCTCTGTGCTAACCTCAGTCTACGTCTAGTGTAAGAGTCCCAGATGCTCAGCTGCGTAGTCTTTGTGTGCATATAAAACTAACACTGTCTGTTTCTCTTCCTCACCCTGGGGATGTGTCTCTCGTCAGCTTTTTTCCGTCATCTCTTCAGCTGCATACTACCCTAAAAGTATGTATCTTCATTTGTCTCTCCCTCCTTGCCAGCGACGTGGTGAATGGATTCAATGCCAAGGACATCGGAGTGCGAATCTTTGAAGATTTCGCCTCGTCGTGGTATTGGATTCTTATGTGAGTTACTTTTGTTTCAGAAAGGATAGGGCTAGTTTGACACTGCCCCCTGGTGGGGAATAAATATAACTGCAATACAAACCAAACAGGAGGACGCAAATATAAATGTCAGTTTGAGTATCACCTCTCACTCTCATCCAGAATTGCTTTAATTTTATTTCTTAGCTCAGATTATAAGAGGTAATTCTGCACATAAATACAAAGTGGAAGACCAGTACTTGGCTATTAAAATCCCAGCTCCTTCACTGCCTTGTCCTCACTGTGACGCAGCATGTCGTCACATGTGCTTGTCTGTTGTTCTTCTCGTGACAGCGGTCTTCTGATAGCCATGCTGCTAAGTCTGCTCTTCCTCTTGCTGCTGAGATTCACGGCACCAGTCCTTGTCTGGGTCCTCATAGTGGGAGTCCTGGCGGCGGATGCGTACGGTGGGTCCCGTTTGCTTATAGCCGGAAGCTGCTCGTGTGAGCGCTCACCGGTCATGCGGGTGTATCCCTGACGTGCATCATGGCTGTCCTGCCGTCACAGGAATTTGGCATTGCTACTGGGAGTATAACAACTACAAAAACTCCAACACGACCATCAACACTATTGGCTTCACCACCAACTTCTCGGCCTACCTGCAAGTCAAGGAGACGTGGCTTGCGTTCAGTAAGTCTGCTTGGCTGTGCGGGACCCAGTCTTTTTGTGTGGTTCTGCTACCCCACAAAATCCTTCTGTTTGTTTGTTTCGTTTGTTCGTTCATTCATTCGTTCATCCATTTATTTATTTAATTGGCCTGCAGTACATCGTACAGCACCTCAGGGTTTTTGGTATCTGTGTCTTATTAAAATATATCAATACTCTAGGTAATGATTGTCCATCACCCTGCTTGATAGATGTAAGTGCTGGATTAAAGCATCGTCTGTTGCCATGGTAACACTCTCATCTTTCTCCCCCGACTCCCTCTAGTGATCATCCTCTGTGTGGTGGAGGCCATCCTGCTTCTGATCCTCCTATTCCTGCGAAAAAGGATCCTAATCGCTATCGCTCTCATCCAGGTGGCTAGCAATTAGGCTCCGCCCCCCCCCCCCAATTCCCCAACCATCATTTCACCCATAATACCACCCATGATCATAACCATGACTCAGGAGGACACCATTCTTAGTAAATTAACAACCTATGAATGTCTT